>PVKH010004428.1:0-23377 GCA_004027955.1 Chaetophractus vellerosus
GTAGAGCAGAGGAATTGGAGTTTTGAGTTGGAGTTCTGATGTGGAGTTTTAATGCTGGAGTCTTGAGCTGGAGCCCTGGGAAGTAAGCACACAGAGGAGCTTGGTCATGAGGAAGGAGAGAAGGCCCCAGGAAAAGAGACAGAACCGTTTGCCTGATAGTCTACAGCTGGCCTTGTGGAGAGAAGCAAACCTAAGCTCAGAGAGAGGCAAGCCCCTGGAAGAGAGGAACCCAGGAAGCCTGAACCCTGGCAGATTTCAGCAGCTAACTTGCTCCAACACGTGGCCATAGCCTTTGGTGAGGGAAGTAACTTATACTTTATGACCTGGTAACTGTAAAGCTTCTAGCTTCTACCCCAAATAAATACCCTTTATAAAAGCCAACCGATTTCTGGTGTTTTGCCCTCAGCACCCCTTTGGCTGACTAATACACTAATCTAGTAATCTAATCTCATTCCCTCTTATATGTGTTTAAGTAAATCATCTCCAGGAGCGAAAAATGGTGAGAGATACAGATATAGAATACATATAGACCTTTATATTTTATGTTATGTATAATATTTATTTAGGTACACATTATACATTTATACACACACAGAGACCTTGCTTCCTGTTCTGCCAAGCCACCAGTAAATAGCATGCCTGACTTTGCCATAGCAGTGCCTATAAATAAAATCATTATTATTCTGTTCTATGGCTGAGGAGTCTTGGAACTTTAGATGGAGACAGTGGGGGCCCAGTCAAGATTATTATTTGCTGTTATGCACAAGAAGAAATTTAAACTTTCCATACCTCACACATTTGTAAGAGCAGGCTTTACTGTTCAAAGCAGTGGGGTTTCCTGCAGCAACGAGGCTCAGTGGTAGGATCATCTCTGGCACTTCCTTTCTAGGATAAAGTCTAGCTACACAGAGCTTAAGAGGGGCAGGTCTTCTCCTATGCCCAGACTCCAAGGGCACCAATTCATAAATGTTGCTAGTGAGAGAAAAAAAATGGCTCTTGATTCCATTATTGCTGTTCTAATGCAGTTGTTTCTCTGTCTACTGTTATTCTTAACTGAGCCAGCACTATTTTTGAGTGTCATTTTAAAACTCAGTCAATAGTGCTACCTGAGTTGAAAGTCATGTACCATGCAAGGTTTTAAGGAACGGTAGCTGCAGTTTGCATGCTCCATTTACTTCTTACTGGCTCCTCCTCATCCTTGGAGAACTTTTGTACAGGAAGCACAAAGCCTAGTCCATTTAAATTTCATTAGTAATAAATAACACTGTTGGCCGAATGGTATCAGGTAGCATCTTGTGAGCAGAGCCGGTGCTTTATTTTCTCCCTATGTCTGACCGCAAGAAGAGAGGCAAGAGCAGATCCCCACTCTCCCTACATATCCTGGCCTTTGCCTATAACAGCTAAGCCACTCTTCCCCAGATGTACCACAGGGCATGTATGGCTTCGAACTGGTGGTACTGCCTGACTCCTGAACATCCTACCTCTTCAAACTCAACATGAAGCAAAATAAATTAACCATTTGTAACATTTTTTTTATTCTAAGCTTTCCTGAATTCTGTAAATATATGAATGGGCATAAATGAATTACTATTTTCTGCTTTCTGTGACTAGAGTCATCTTTTCTCATAAGCCTCCCTAAAACCTAAGTGAAAATACTTACAAAATCATGTTGAACAAGTCTCTGAAATTTCTCGCAACTACTTTCTCCTTTTCGTTTATAGTCTTACCCTCAAGTTGACATCCGTAGTATTTTAGCTACATTGAGGCAATAATGGGTCCCATTATTTACTCCCATCCCATCATTTACCACCAGTGAAGACTTTTCTACATTGTTTCACAATCTTCCCTTTCCATCCTTATCATGGATGACCTCAGGGTCCGTGCAGATGACCTATCAGACACCCTAGTTTTGTTGAACTCTTCAATCTCATTGGCCTTCACTTTCACTCATTATCATCCAGCTAGCCCAGCACTTATACATTGCATCTTTTTTTTTTAAAGATTTATTTTTTATTTTCTGCTTTTTGTCTCCCCCCCGCCCCGGGCTTGCCCTGCTTGCGGGCGGCTCTGCCCTGCCCACGGGCGGCTCCACTCTGCTCGCAGGCGGCTCTGCTCTGTCCGTGGTGGCTCTGCCCTGCCCGTGGCAGCTTTTGCCCTGCCCACGGCGGCTCTGCCCCGCCCATGGTGGCTTTTGCCTTCTTAAGCAGTCTGCCTGCCCGGAGAGGCCCCGGGGACCAAACCCAGGGCCTCCATGTGGTAAACCAGCGCCCTATCCACTGGGCTATACAGCCGGCCCCTATACATTGCATCTTTAACCCACTAAAATCTTAAACTCCCCAGATCTCTCTTTACAACCTTCTGTCCTTCCACATCTATCCCTATTTCCATCATTCCTGTTTCTCGATCACCTTGGATATTCAGTCACTCAGCCTTCTCTTCACTTCTCAACAAAAGGCATGATCTTATTCTTGATCTGTGTTCCTGTGGGTGTGAACTCATGGATAAATAGGACCTTTTGAAGATGTTATATTTAGTTAAGGTATAGCCTGACTGAATCAGGTGGAGCCTTATCCACATTACTTATTAAGAGAAGAAACTGGAAGGCAGAAGTCAGAGAAGGCCACATAGGGAGAAGCTGGAAGTCAGTGGAAACCAGAAGAGCAGACACAAGGAGAAGACATTGCCATGTAACTAGTCATCCCCTTTCACAGTTATTTCAGATTTTTGCTGCTTTCCTGGAATTCCCATTCAATAACCTCCATTTTCATGCTCTGCAAATGACCTTGCTCTTTTATGTTGCAAAGGAAAAAGAGATCATAAGTGAGGAAATTCCTCGGCATCTTACTTATCTCTCCTTCCTGTCACCTTATCTGCATCTGTGCCATTCTTACCACTTTCCTTCCATCTCAGCTACAGCAAATCCTGCTACATTTTGTCTTCATAGGGTTTCTCCTGTCATCTCAAGGACATTCCTATACCTTTTCTTATCCTCCCAGCCCTGCATACCCCAACTCTGGTGCTTTCTTCCTCTTTGCATTTATACCTTTCCCAATTTCAAAATTTTGAATAATAATAATACTCTTTCATCACTCCTTCATTCTTCACTCCTTCCTCTCATATTTAAATTGTAAGGAGCTTACAAACTTTTTTTTTTTACTTTCTCTCTTTTTTCTTCACTATCTTTAACTCTCTTGACCGCCACCATGAAAAAGCTCTCCCAAGATTCCCCAGGTATTTTTGTGGCTAAATCAAGCAGATGGATTTCAATTTTGATTGTACTTGGGTTCTGTGCAACACTTGAGTTACCTCTCACTGCTCTTTATGAGTTTGTGTGAAGCCATGGTTCTCTACCCTGGTTGCATATTAGAATCACCAGAAAGCTTTAAACATTCACAATGCCCGGCTCTGCCACCAGAGATTCTAATTTATTTAGGCAAGGATAGGATCAGGAATGGGTATTTTTATTAAAGTTCCCCAGATGATTCTAATGAGAGCCACAGCTAAGAACCACTGTTCCAACAGCCTGTGCTTAAATAAAAGAGTTTAACTTTTAACCAAAAGGATATTTAAAACCATAGAAATACTCTATGTGTGAAAAGGAAAATCTTGTGAAGGGAAGAAAAAACCTAGGAGCTGCCAGTGATTTTCAGAGAACATCTTGATAAGCTGACCTCAGTTTCCCATACAGGCTGTGTTAGCTAGAAGCACACTAATCTTAATAACCGTTATTATTATGCAAATAATATAAGCTCATTATAGACAATGTGGAAAATACAGAATAGGGAGTGGGCAGAAACATAACCTTACTTTGTAAAACAACTGCAATTAAAATTTGTTGTAATTCTTTTCAGTCTCTTCTCTTTCATGTAATTCACATTGTTGTGATCATGAATCATATATAACTATATTTTTTGCTTTCTTTCACTTGACAGTGTAAAACCAGCATTTTCTATCTTATTATAATTTAATGTATTATAATTATATTTATTAATTATTATATAAGGAAATATAATTTATTACATTTAGAAAATTATAAACTATTCTATATAGCACAATGTACCTAACCAATTGTTGGACATTGGGGTCAGAAAATCTATTATGATGCACTCCAGGATGGAATTACTGGACCAGAGACATTAAAAAACCTAGAAGTTTAGAGAACCTGTGACAGGTATGGGGGCTGGACTCTCAGGCAAGACCTCTGAGAGCTGTACCTATTCCTGCACTGGATGCTTGGCTTAGCATGCCCCTAAATTCAGCTTTGTCTATACTGGGAATGACTGGTTCTTAGGGCTAGCATAGGAATTAACCAAAATTAATTTATAATGGGAATTAGAACCACCACCTGGAGGATATGGAAATCATTAGGGCTGTTTGCCAAATATTTCTGTTCTTTACCTCCCAGACAAACTGTAGGACCATACTTCCTGCTCCCTGTGGCTAGCTGAAGCATGTTTCTAGTTCTTATTTAGAGTTGTCTTTGGAAAGAAGCATTATTTGCAGAAGGAAGACCCTCTGGGGCTCTCTTTCCTTCTGTCACTGTGACTGGCAATGTTTGAGAGGGGGTCGGCTCCATCCACCCGGTTCCCTGAGTGACTGATTATCAGAGCCCTTTGCCAGCCTACAGTGGGAGTGTGAGCAAGGAATAAAATTTTATTCTCGTAAGCCACTGAAATTTGGAGGTTGATTGTTATTGCAGCATGCCTTAGCCCATCCTGACTGCTACAGAGGAGAAACTAATATTAGCATGCCCAACATATTTTATCTCTGTAAATAGAAACCAACTAAAGCTAAAAGACTGTGTTAAAAATTAATCAGAATAAAATAAAGTAATTATATATTTCAGCTGTTTCACAGCCAATGATTACGATAGTCATCATCACACTCAGAGTAGCCTTCTAATATTACTGTAATTTTCAAAGTCAGTTAATTAAGCCTTCCTTATTGTGGATAGTCTGGTGTGGGCACAGCCAACATTTGCCCACCTGAGTCTCCTTTTCTACATTTTCATTGTTGATCAAGTCAATTGACGGTCATAGTCTTCCTTTAATTGCTATTGCTATTCTTGATTTTATTTTTAAGTATGCTATTTATAAAACTAACAGTTTAGAATCAAATGAAATGCAATGTAAAAGATCCACTTTCTCCCCTCCCCTACCAACTCACCCCCTAAAGTGTAACCCTGTAGGCATTTTCTCTGTGGTTCAAAGTCTGAATGGGATCCCAGTCTTCATATTCTTCTACAAATTGCTTTTTCACTTAACTTGTTGGGCATCTTTTCATGTCTGTGCGTGCTAATTTACCTGTCTCTTTTGAACAACAGCAGAATTCTCCATTTCATAGCTTTACATACTTCATTTAACTGCTGTCCTATTGACAGACATTTCTGGTTCTTTCCTGTCTTTTGCTATTGTTAATAATGCTCCAATGAACATTCTTATAAAATATATCTTTTGCACACTTGAGTAAGTTAATCCAGAGGGAAAGTTCCTAGAAGTAGAATTCTGGATGTAACAGACTTTGCAGTTTATAAAGGATAAATAATGCCAGATTCTCCTCCTAAAAGGTTGAATCAATTTACATTTACATCAGTACAATTCACATCAATACCGTGTGAGAGCTCTTACAGGTCTCCCACCCTCCCAAGCCCTAAACTTTTATAAATCTCTGTCATCCTAATCATAAAAATAGGTATTACATTGTTGATTTCAAGGTGAGTCTGTGCTTGTCTTTTCTTTAAATATGTTAATACTTTTCATCAAATATGGCTGAGGCCTGGGTGACATTCATTCTCTTTAAGTTATATTGCTGGGGCCGGCTGTATAGCCCAGTTGGTAGGGCACCGGTTTGCCCCATGGGAGGCCCTGGGTTCGGTCCCCAGGCCTCCTCGAACAGGCGGACCACCTCAAGAAGGCAAGCCAACGCGGGCGGGGCACGCTGCCGTGGGCAAAGGCAAACCCCCGCGGGCGGGCAAAAAGGCAAGCCCCCGCGAGCAAGGGCGAGCCCCCATGAGCAGGTGGGCCGCCACGCCAGTGAGCTGACTCGGCAGGTTGCCCCAGCAGGGGGAGACAAGCAGACACAGAGGAACGCAGAGAAAAAATGAACACAGCGAGAACTAGCAAAAAGGGGAGGATGTATAATAAATAAAAATAAATCTTAAAAAAAAGATATATTGCTTATGTCTAAGTGCTGAGGAAGCACCTCAATGTTACCCCTCATTTCCTGAATCACCAGGGACCACAGCATTTCTAAGACCTCTACAATAATTGCAGCAGGGGTGTTATACACATCACCCAAAGCCGATAGACAGGGAATTGCCAGCCCTTGCACATCTCAGTTCATTGATGTGCCATCTTCTTTCATTGCAGCAATTCAGCTTTGTGTCCTTGCCTACTGATGTCCTGGAAATCGAGGTGAAGGACAAGTTTGCCAAGAGCCGCCCCATCATCAAGCGCTTCTTGGGAAAGCTGTCGATGCCGGTTCAGAGACTCCTGGAGAGACACGCCATAGGGTAAACCTGTGACTGAGATCTCAGTGTCACTAGCTTTCAGCCACCAGGCCATGCCCAGGGGAGGCTTGTTGGCTGCAATCATGTAGTCTCAGAGAGACTCAAACTAAGATAGTGTTGTTTTATTTCTTTGGCTTCTCCCCATTCATTATGTTGCTCAAGGCACAACATTGAATTAAACAAGCCCTGCCCTTTCCCCCTTTGTGTATCATTGGTTACTTATACAAGATGGTAAAAAATACGAAGACACAGTATTAAAAGAAGCCCTTAAAGCCACATTTTTCTATATAGGTAGAAATTAAAGCTTGCTTTACTCTGAAAAATACTATTTCATTCATACCTGTCTTATACATAAGATTAATCATTGGTCACATTTCCGTAACAAGATGAAATGCTGGATTCCTAGTGTAGTATTTCTTAGAAAATGCTAGTATTTATCAAAAATGCCAAGTAATATATATGGAAACTAAGAAAGCATGAATGCTCATGGGATGGACAGTAATTACATTTTTCACAGAATTCAATTTTGTATGAGAATATGCTTCTCTGTTTTGTATCTTTAACATTTGTGTCCATTCAGAGTTCTCATTAAAGTGAACTATGCTCAGATAAAATAATTTTGTATAATACATATTTTCTTAGGTAACAGCGGCTATATCTCTGGTAGGTATATATCTCTGGCCGCAAACATGTATGCTTCAATGCAATGTAATCCTTAGCAGGATATCAAAGGAAAGGGAAACAAATATTCCAAATTTCCAAATGCCTCCGCTGAAGCTCTTTGGATTTTCAGAGACTTTGGGATCGTGTATAGTTATCATAAGAACAAATATTTAGAACCTTACAGCATGTGTGCAGCTGTGTATGCACATAAACAAGCAATGAACTCCCAGGCTGAAGGGGGGCTGACATTATGGAGCTTCAGTTGTGTGTCAAACACAGTGAGAAGTACTTTCTATTCATGGTTGTGAAGAGTAAACAAATAAATGTATACACACATATACATATACTCATAAATATACACATACATTCACATATACATATACACATAACAAATCTAACACAGTTCCTAGCACATTTTGGAACCAAAACCAAAAGTGTGATTTTTATTTCATTTAGTTCCCATGAAATTTTGTGACTTGAGGAGGCTTAGAAAGGACAAATCAGTCCCCAAGAGCTCATATCTTGGGAGTGACAGAAATGCCACACCTGCCTCTTTCCAAAGCCCAAACACCCTCCCCTACGACAGGCTCCTCACAGGGTACCTGGAACCGAGTCTTTCATTTAATTCATCTGCTCTCTTCAGTTCTCTTATCTGTCTTGTTGTCTTCTCCTACAGCTGTTAACATCTCTGGAGGGCAAAAAGAGGGGCTGTGTGGGATGTGGGTACCCTAGCACTGAGCACCTGCTGCCTGCCATGCTTTAGATATTCAGTCACCTGTTAAACTACCCTTCTTTCCCCTGCTTGCTACAGCCACTGAGCGAACCCACCTCCTCTTCCATGCTGAGTACTGTTCACTCATCTTTCTGGAAATTACCCCATCATCCCTGCCTCCTCATGTGGAAGGGCACATTCCCAGCTGGTAGGAGTAGGTAACTAAGATAGGCAAGGGTCTTCCATATCAGAAGAAGGTCAGCTATGATTTTCCCACAGTGTTCTTGCCACTCTAGGGAAAAGAGGAGCACGGACCCAGTGTAATTGAGCATAACTGTGAGAGGTTACAACAGCTAGCCTTGGAGGTGTTCTCCCACCACCACTGATGAAGTAGCAGACTGCCCCTGAGTGGCAGGCGGAGTGACTTCTCTGCCAAGATGGAGGGTGGGGCTCAATTTAGAGGAGTCCCTGGAGGCCACATCGGCAGTGCTGCCCACTCCGTGCGTGTCCAGTGTAGGAGCAAGGGTTGGGATGATGGCGATGGATGCAGTGGTCAGTTGCCAGAAGCAAATCCACCTCCCCACACTGCTTCTCTCTGTCCTCAGCAAATACATTCCCAATAAATCCTCCAGCACACGTTGCTTTGAAAACCTTTGGCTCCAGCCACACTGCCAGTCTCCCTGCCCACCAATATTTGCTCCTGTGCTTTGTAGTCGCACCTCATTTCTAATGCTCCCCCAATTCTGTCACCTCCTCCCCATAACATCCCATCCCTCAGTTGGGTCTCTGCCCTCCCTGACATCCTCTAACCCTGTCCATCTCATCTTCCCATTACCTCGTGGTCCTGCCTTATCTCCATATCTCTCAATGTAAGGTATGTAAAGGATACAAAATTAATCCTTTGTATCCTCTTGACATTGCAGGTGCTCAAAAAATATTTGTTGATTAAGTGGATGAAAAGCAAAGGAAAGAAAAGCCTGGAAGGCAAATGCAAAGCATAATCAATTTAAATTTTGTCTCACGGTCTGATTGTCTTTAGGCCTCCCCTAATTCCATTTAGGTTTTGGGGTGTAGGATATCTTTCTTATAGTGATAGTGGAACTACTTCATAATATTGACTAAAGTTTTTCCTAAGTAAACAAAATATTGAGGCTCTTTCTACTTTTCCTGCATACAATAGCTTTGTTGAATAGACTTCCAAGGAGCTCCAACACTAAACCATGGCTAATCAAAGGAAAATATTGAATCAGTGGATCACCGGGATATATGGTTTTTGTTTCATAATACCGATATTTTCTAAATAGAAACACGGAAACACTACTGGCCAGTGATTATTCATTTTATTTGAATGTCAAAAATGAATAAATAGAATGAACTCAGAACCATCTGATTCACAACTGGTTTTGGAACATGGCTTTGTTATTATTGGGTGTATTGAATTGTTAAATCCTGAATATTCCAAGGTAGTCACTTCCCCTATTTAGGCCAAGGTAGGGGATGGTTTACTCAGCAGAAGCTACATTGTAGATGAAAATATAATAGCAAAGATTCAGGCAGATACCCTCTGAGTGACTTACTTTTCAGTCATTTCTTTTTATGCCTTGAGTGGGCAAATGGGGTGGTGCCAGAGCCCACGGTGGGGCTTCATGGCCTCTATATGTGGAAGCCATGGAATTTGGTAAATTAGAGTTACAGGCCAGTGAAGCTAGCCTGGAGCTTTGCTTCGCCATATCCTGAAGCTGGTCCCATTTCACAGTCTCTCCAGGAACCATGATGACATCTTTTCTTGGGCATTTTATACCAAAGGACACCTGCATCTGCTGGTGCTGTCCATTATTAGGGGACATAGCTGAAAAATGGCAACCTGCACAGGAAAAACAGGCAAGGATATCCGTATCTTTTTTTATTTAGAACACAGGTTGACAAACTTTTTCTGTAAAGGGCCAGATAGTAAATATTTTAGGCTTTGTGAGAGCCATTTGGTCTCTGTCACAACTAAACTCTGCCCCTGCAGTACACAAGCAGCCACAGGCAATATGTAAATAAATGAGGATGGCCGTGTTCCAATAAAACTTTATTGGTGGACTTTTGAATTTCATATCATTTTTACATGTTACAAACATTATTCTTCTTCTGATTTTTTTCAACCATTTAAAAATGTAAAAACACTTCTTAGCTCACAGCTGTACAAGAACAAGGGGTAGGCTGGATCTGGTCCATAGGCCATGGTTTGCCAACTCCTGCTTTAGAATATTAGATAAGGATTTCCTGGAAGATTTTCATTCCCACTGAGCATCTTTGCCTTGGGATCATCTCCTATGTATCTGAGCCGTCCGTGCTGAGCAGATTATCACTTTCTATTAAGCAGGTCTTCCATGGGCTTGCCTGGGTATAAAAGATACTGTTTGGTCTTTAGGAGATGTATGGACCAGATCTGTGATGGTACCTATTTCCTTCTAGGGATAGGGTGGTCAGCTACACACTTGGCCGCAGGCTTCCAACAGATCATGTGAGTGGACAGCTGCAATTCCGATTTGAGATCACTTCCTCCATCCACCCAGGTATTTTCAGCATGAACTTCATGTCTTGTCCTAGGCTAGTGGCATATTGTATTTCTCTAAAATACAATAACCATGATTCTCTCCAGAAATGTCCTAGGTTTTGTGGTTCTCTATCGTCTCCATTTGAGACCCAGAAGCCAGTGATCTGTTCTGGAAACCAGGTTGCTGTCCCCTTGATTGAGAGGCTCCTCTTCATTCTGATGACCCAAAGGTAGAGGGTTAGATAGTGGAGTGGAGGTTGACAATGAGGCCAGCATGGGGATGGAGCCATGTCTAATTTATCTGTTTACTCCCAGCATCCATCACAGTACCTGGCACACTGGAGGTACCCAATAGATGTTTAATAACTGTATATATGAATGAATGAATGAATGAATGAATGAATGAATAAGAAATATCTCTTCCTTCCTAGTAACAAGGTATGGACTAACCAGTAGCTGAAGCATGTCGTATTGTTGAAGAAATATGATTGTGAGATGGATTTTTCCAATATCACAGGGACAATGAAAAAATACAAAGTGTACAGAAAACTTCAGAATCATCAAGTGTTCAGTTTTTTACCCAAAATGTATTTCCAAATCAGAATTCTGAGCTGCCTCCTAATTCCAATTTGGTTCCTCTCCCACAACCCCCATTTTAAGTGTAGATCATGCTGAGAATTTTTAGTTCTTTCTGAGCTAGATTTATGAGCTGCTGCTAAAGGCTTTGGGGAAATCAGAGTCTGGAGTTTATCACTACTCCGTTAAATTCCAGTTACACTTTTCTATCCCCAATATACAGCTCAGACTGTAAGGTAACAGCCTGGGTGTTTTGTTGCTTCAAATTCAGCCTTTCTGTATTCTGAGAATTAAAATGACTTTTCCTGTGGTGTAGCAGGAAGACGACTTTATTGCTGAGAGAGATTGTTTTTCCTCAGTGAGTAAGTTGTACCTAGTGCACTTAAGATGAGGAAGTTCACATGTGGCAGGGGCCCAATAGAGCAACTGGGGGAAGATAGAGTTAAACAGTGGTTGCCTATTTCTTGAATGGTTTCTGAGTGTGGAGACCTTGTTTATATTTCAATTGCAATAAGCTCTACACGTTGGAAGTTTTCCAGACTGAGCTATTCAATGACTTTGGTAGCTCCCATCCATCTTGCAGCCCTTTTCCTCTCTGCAGTCGCCTGAAAACCTGGCTCATCCCTTCTGCCACCCTGCAGAACCCAGTCATAAGAAACACTCTGAGCAAGTATAATTAACCTTGTCAGGGATCGTCAAGGAACTATAAATATCTTCCCCACCCCACCTCTGGAAATCGTTCCATATAGCAAACATTTATTGAGCATCTACTATGTGCCAAGCACTGGGGTAGGTGCTAGGCTTTGACATTTTAACCAAAAAATTAATTCCTTTGAAGGAGAATTCCAAAATACATCTAGGACCAGAACTGCAAATTATCCTTAACATAATGAAATTAACTCTTACAGAATTTTTTCAGCATAAATCTGGCCAATGACAAACCCTTATTGACCCTTACATCCAATAACCTCATGTAGAAATCCCTTAGCTATGGCTTGCATATCCAGTAGCATATAGCAACACCACAATGCTCTTTTCTGGAAGGCATGACAGTTTTCTTCTTGCCAGCAGATGATGAGGAGATTTCCCTGAGTACCGAACCGGAGTCCGCAGAAATTCAGGACAGTTCCATGAACAACCTGATGGAAAGCAGCCCACAGGAACCTCTGTATGATGCACCAGAGGCCTCGGAGGGCATGAAGCCAGAGCAGCCTGGTGAGGGCAGTGCCATGGATGGTTTGGGGAACCAGAGAATAGAGCTTGCCAAGCCACTGGAGGATGCAGCCAGCACCGAGGCAGGAGATGATGGCATGTTCTCTGTGGGACCTGAAGGCGCTGGGGAGCTTCTGTTCCTAGGACAAGAAGACAGCCAGCCCACCCTGAGCACAGAAGAGCTGGCGGAGGGGTTGGACCTGGGTGAGGAGGTGCCACCGCCAATGCTGCTGGAAGATGGTGAAGCCCCAGGCCACGCAGAGGAACCGATGGCGGAGGAAACCGTGACAGAGAGCCTGGCCGGAAGAGAGGAAAAGGAGCAGGAGGAGGAGGAGATGGCTACTTTGGAACAAGGAGAGGATAGGCTGCCGCTGCGGGCCTCCATGAAGAGAAAAAACAGGCCATGCTCCTTACCTGTGTCAGAACTGGAGACTGTCATCGCGTCGGCCTGTGGGGACCCCGAGACCCCTCGGACGCACTACATCCGCATCCACACCCTGCTGCACAGCATGCCCTCGGCGCAGAGCGGCGGCGCCGGCGAGGGCGAGGAGGGCCCCGAGGAGGAGTCGACGCTAAAGGAGTCCTCGGAGAAGGACGGGCTCAGCGAGGTGGACACGGTAGCTGCTGACCCGCCTCCCGTGGAGGAAGAAGGAGAGGTGGCCGAGGGTGCGACCCCGGACATGGCACCACATGGCCACGGCGGGGACCACTTCTCCGGCTTGGCCAACAGCGGGGCGTTGGACGGCGAGACACACCCCAGCACGGGCAGCGAGAGCGACTCGAGCCCGCGGCAGGGTGGGGACCACAGCTGCGAGGGCTGCGACGCGTCCTGCTGCAGCCCATCCTGCTACAGCTCCTCGTGCTACAGCACGTCCTGCTACAGCAGCTCCTGCTACAGCGCCTCCTGCTACAGCCCGTCCTGCTACAACGGCCACAGCAGGTTTGCCAGCCACACCCGCTTCTCCTCCGTGGACAGTGCCAAGATCTCCGAGAGCACGGTCTTCTCCTCCCAGGACGACGAGGAGGACGAGAACAGCGCGTTCGAGTCCGTGCCGGACTCCGTGCAGAGCCCGGAGCTGGACCGCGACTCCGCCAACGGCGCGGGGTCGTGGCAGGACGAGCTGGCCGCCCCCGTCGGGGACGCGGGGACACCAGCAGACGGGCTGGAGTCCCCCGTGGCGGGGCCAAGCCATCGGAGAGAAGGTTAGACCTCAAAAATGATCAGAGTGAGAATAGAACCACCAGGGGGACGCAGGTCTCAGCAACATGAGTGAAAAAAGCAAGAAGGGTGGGATCAGTCTCCAGTTGGGGTTTGGGGGCAATTTGTACGTGTGTGTGCATGAGTATACACGTATATATGTATAGATGTGAGTAGCTGACAGCCAACCCACCCCTGATATACACCAAGAATTACAAATAATTGAAGTTGAGCATGCCCTGGGTGTGTGCTCTTCTGCTTAACTAGTGGTCAGAACTGGTTAGTGTCTGTGTTACCCTTCTAGTCTTGGCAGCAACCACAATGTCCAGCCTAGTATCAAATGAGATGAGCAGGAAAAAAGCCCATCAGGTGAATACTGTATAAACAGAACTGCCGGTTTCCAAAAGCACATTGAAGTGTAGCAATAAATGTTAACATCAGTTGAAGGACACTGATATTTCCTGTTTCAGAATGGAACTATCCCATGTACATATGGAAATGTATGGTCTACATGTATTTGTCATTGTTCCTGTCTGCTCAACTCTTGTTTTTTGTTTGGTTGTTTTTTGTGTTTTGTTTTTTGCCTAATAGAAGGGAGGAGTGACATGAATACGGTAAATCAGTTTCCTTCAAAATAAGATTCTAATGCAGGAGCTGCCACCTTTCATTTTAAATTGTATTCTATATTTTAAACAAAGACTTTCCTTCCTAGTCGTGCCTGGAAAATCATATATTAAATTAATTGTTAATACATTAAATTAATTTCCTTAACCAAGAGGGAACTGTCTTCCAGTCAAGTGGCAGTGACATGGGGGAGGTGGGGAGAGTGAAATAAATCGGAAAGCCACATAATTTAATGATATAATTCAGTTGTTTTAAAAGAGAAAATATAGATTCTTTGCTAGTTTGGAGTCCCGCTGTTTAAATTAGCATTCAAGCAAAATGCGTTTGTATTATCTCTAGATTGTAAACTCATCAAGGCCAGAATTCAATTGTGTCTTTTATTACGTTTGGATCCCCATCTAAGCAAATGCCTGACACCTAGAAATTTCTTGAATGGGAACTAAAGTGAATGTTCAAAAACAATTTTAAAGTATTCGACAATGAACAATTCTACATTCTAGAGAAAGGAGTGAGTGAGATTGGCTCACGCGATAAGGAGAAGCACGAGGAACTTGGTAGAGAAAGAGAAACACAAGAGAGTCGATGAAAACAGTGATATAGAAAACTATCCGTGAGGAATAAGAATGGGACAGAAAATTCCTTCATTTAGCAAGGATGTTTTGAGTACCTTTTTGTTCTGGACCTGATGCTTTGTGCTGGGCACAGGAAGATAGCTCGGCCTCAGATTATGTATGGAAGGTACTCAATAAGCCTTGAACCCATCTCCTGTCTTCTCCTCACAGAGGTCGCAATCTGGAGAACAGCGCAAGTCATAAACACATAATTACAGTACAAGGACATTTGGCAATGCACACATCCAAGGGCACACGTAGGGGCTGGCAGGATGTTTTAGACCAGGAGTTGGCAGCTTTTTTTCTGTAAGGGGTCACATAATAAATATTTTCATTTTTGTGGGCTGAGAGGCAAAATCAAGAAACTCTTCTCACCAAAAGGCCCAGCTACTATTAGCAGTTTTATCTCTCTCTCTCTCTCTTTTTAACGGATTCTTCCAGGCACATCAGCACTGTGGCTTACTTTTACTGTTGTATTATAGTCATCCAAAACAATCTTTTGAATTTACACTTTCTGTACTATTTTATTCAAGGGGGAAAAATCTTGTTGTTGGGAGTAAATCACTTTGCTTCCAATGTGATATTAGGACGCCTATTTTTTTTCCTCCACAATTTAGTCAGATTATTTATAAACAGAATGGAATAAGTCCTTAATTTTAGACTGAGGAATATGTTTCCATTTCAAATGTTCCAGCAGAGCTGAACACTTGCTTTGTGTCTGGGTCAGTGCATTATTGTGTGGAACCAGGTTGTTGTGCAAAACATAATTGCTTGCTTTTTCAGCATGCTGCATCCATTCAGCCCGCTGAGCTGAGCCAGTCACATCATTGCATTTGCTTGGGTTTCACAAGCAAGTGGGGTCAGCTCCATTAACCCTAGGCAAACAGCAATATTATGTTTCCACTAGCTTGGAGAAGTAATTAACCTCATTGGCTGAATTAATTACAGCGAGGTAAGTTTGGGTTTTTTGTTTGTTTGTTTGTTTGTTTGTTCGTTTAAGAAACTAAACTAAAAACTGCAGCAGCTGGTGACATAACAACTGTTCCATTGTTTTTGAAATTTCCAACACTAAACACATAAAAACAAATTCCACAGGAATGTAGTATCCCCTTAAACACAGAACCCATAGTTGAAACTAGAATCTATTCCCAGTGGGCTGATGTGAGGGGTACCTTTCTTGATTTTCTTTAGAGTCTTAGAGGACTCCAAGAGTTTACCCACGAGAAAACGTTATGTATTTTTCATTGAAAAGAGCCCTTTTCAATGAATACATTTTCCATTTTCCATTCAATTTGAGGACTTAAGCTGCTAAATTAAAGCCACCTAACTTCCTTCTTGTTTGTTTTTTATGAGTTCTTGGATCTAGAGTTTTACCCTGAGAACTAGAGTGAGACGAAATAATCAACCTTTCCACGAGTGCACGTAGTAGGAAAGATTCTGAATTTGAGACCCCACAAAGATTTCAACCACTGTTTTTCAGTTTCTCTCCTTTTTAACCCAAGGGATAACGGAACACCTGCTGTTTATATTTATCATAGAGGTATGAAGGAGACTTGATCTTAGAGGTTTGGCCAGTAGGTAACTAGTGTGAGAAAACTAAGATGGTGTGAGGCTGGAAGGAAACCCCTGTGCATGGAGGCTGTCTCATGGCCAGGGCCTTTTCAGCTCTCTAAAGCTGACAAGCAGTTGCCTCTGATTATGGGCCCCAAACAGCTAGTTTTGTAGCCCTCCAATCCAAATGGCTACCCTACACCCATTTCCTTACCAGGACCTCATGACAGCAGAACAGAGGAACACAGTTTTAGAGCATTGCTCCGTTCATGATACATCTTAGCTGACAACAATATAAGCTATGTGTATAATCATTTGAGATCTGCGTTCTGTGAATGTCATGTTTATTTCTAAAATTTCTCCATGTCTGTCTTTCTTCCTTCTTCTTTCCCACTTCTGTGTTTCAAGTTTCCCTGTCTTGGTCTTCCTGCCTTTTATCTACTTTCTTTGTGTCTTGTCCTTTTTTCTTTCCAGGAAGAAAATTTCCACCTCAAAATAAACTGGAACAGTCACTATTTCCCATAGTACCCTGGCACCCCACCCCACCTCTAGCTTCCATATTACAGGAATTTGACTTTCTTGGCACACCAGCTCCTTGACTTTGTCTTGGAAAGGCACCAACTGAGAGTTTCATTTAAAAATTTTAACATAAAAAAAAAAAAACAACCTCCTGGCAGCCTTTTGATGACATCTCTCCAAAACAGGAGCTGTAATTTTTTAGAGGTCAACCGAGCATTTATTATGAGACCTTATAAAAATGCAGCACTTCACTCAAACAGGCCTGTTTCCTTTGATGGACTAAAATAAGGTTCTGCTAATTTTCTCTTCTGTTCCTTTCTGATGCCACCTTCCCATGAAGAAAATTCAGGTGGTTACAAAATCATACCCTGATCCTACATATTGGTTGGTCTATGTGACACAGATGATTAGTCATGAAGTGTTTGGGATTTTTCCTTTTCCTTTTCTTTCTTTCATTCTTTTTTTTTTTTAGTAATTCCCTTTCTTGTGAATGATGTGAAGGTAGCAAACTGACAGAATAGATTGCCCGCTCTTTAGGAGTTGTTTCTTGTAGTAGTTTGTTTTGCAGCCATGCTTAGTTGATGACGTTGCCACGGCAATGAATGAATCTGAATGTCTTGACTATCTTGTCCATAGGTGAATGTCCTAGACTCCATAATTCTCAGCCAGTAAGCCAGCTTCCTTCCTTGAGGCCTGAACATCACCACTACCCAACAATCGATGAGCCTCTTCCACCAAGTAAGCTTTAGTTTTTAAAATCGATGTCTTAACTCTTCCTATCAAATCTAAACAGGTCAGTATGAATCTGTATTTAAACACCCAAACTCTTCCCCAACTCTATACCTTGCACTGTGAAAAGAAACAATATGGAACCTACTATAAAAATTATTTTTGACTGGTGGTTTCATTAGTGCATGATCTGGAAGAGATACCCAGTATTTTCAGTGCCCCCCAACTTCTGAAATGGAGAGCATTTCTTTATAAGACTTGACTATTTCTTGCAAACTGTTCATGACCTGGAGGTTCCAAATTTCACTCAAAATTTTGCAGTTCAAGATATTCAAAATTTTTTAGTTCAAGATAGTATAATCCTGTCCTCCACTGGGTCTGTTATGGTCTCCATATAATAAACTAACTTCAAGCCATCAGGACATATGAACTTGAATTTTTCTTGATAACATACCAAATTTCTTCTGTAATTCTTAGGGGTTACCAGACAAAGTATCCCAATAGTATTTTCTCCCAGTAAGTGCAGTGTATAATAAATGCATAATCTAACTAGTCATCTGAACTTAGGAAAAATCAATTAAACTCATAGGGACTCAGTTTTCTCATTTGTAAGGTACAGCTTTAATTTTCCTCATCTGCTAAATGCTGGGTCTGAACTAGGTAATCTCTAATTTCCTTCCAGCTTAACCTTCTAATACTCTTATAATAAATTTTTAGGAGGGAACTGGCATCCCAGACATTATACATTCACTTAGCATCACATATGTTCATGAATCCTAGAACATCTCTGTTTTGATTTAGGCTTATTTTTTAAGCAAAGATAAGATTTGATAGATTTTATAATTGCACTCTTTTCAGGATGCAAGGGACGAAGGTTTCTCTTCATTCCTTCTCCCGTGCTCGCATTAAGCAGACACAGTTTTCAAAAGGGCAAATGCTTATTTCTTAAGTCATCTGTGCTTGGTAATATGAAGTATTTTGCATGAACACCACTCTTCTCTGTTCAGTTGTAATTTATCAGTAGGAAACAATGAACATCTTTAATCACCATGGATGATTTCATTGCTGATGGTCATTCAACAAATATTTATTGACTGCTTTGTCTGTACAAGGTACTCTTTTAGGTGAGCAAACCATGCAAAGATCCCTGTGCTCTATGGAGCTTACAGTCTAGCATGGAGGAGACAGATAATAAACAATAAAAATAAATAAGTGGGCAATCTAGTTTACTAGATGATAGTGCTATGGACAAATGGAAGTAGAGCAGGGTAAGTGGGTATCTGCAAATGTGGTGGTGGATGGTTTGCAGTTTTAAGTAGGTGATCAGAGTAGGGTTCATGGGGAAGGCAACATTTGATATAAGACTTAAAAGTATCAGGGAGGAGGAACTTTCCAGGGATTGGCCACTGCCGATCCCAGGTAGAAATATCCTGGTGGGTTTGAGGAACAGTGAGGATACTGATGTGACTGAAGTAAGTGAAGGAATGGAGAAAGCAGCTGGCAATGAGGTTGGGGAGATAACGGGGACCCAGATTACATAGGGCTTTATAGCCCATTTAAGGGCTTTGGCTTTTACTCTGAATGAAAAGGGTCATTGGAGCGTTTTAAGCAGAGACGTGTCATTGTCTGACTTAGGTCTTAAATGTTGTTTTTTCGGCTTGTTGTATTGGGAATAAATTGTAAGGAGCAAGATAGGAGAAGGGGACCCAATATGAAATTATTGTAGCGACCCAGGTAAGAAATGATGGGCCAGAGCAGGGGCAGTGAGGGCACTGAGAAGTGGATAATAGACATATATTTTGAAGGCACATTTGCTGATATGAGTAGGAGAGGAAGTTAGGACTCAAGAGTAGACTTCAAGAGGATTAACCTAGAAGGAGTTGCTTTCAACCAAGAGCAGGAAGCTGCAAGTAGAACAGGTTTCCATGAGGGTGTGGTGAGGAAAATCCAAAGCTTGGTTTTGATCCTGTTACATATGAGATGGCATATAGGTGGTGATTTCAAGGAAGCAATTGGATGTGTGACTCTGAAGTTCAAGAGAAGAGTCTAAATGGGAGACTTTTAAAAATCTACTACAAATATGGTATTGGATTTTGTGTTAAAAATGTAAATTTTACAGGCTTTCATTACTAATCAAGGAAGATACATGAGTAGGTCCTCACTGTTTATAGACTTCATAGAAAACATATCATTTCGTGTTCTATGGGACCTTCAGTCACAAATGAATGGGCATGGCATGTACTACAATAACTTGCCCCCAATATTGGAAAAGTGCCATTTTCAGGTGTCTGTTTAGGCAAACGCACATCATTATGGTGTTCAGCCAATCAGGATATGCTGACGTTCTACATTCCATTTGGAATTTTCTTTTTCTTAAACACATACTCACCTTTGGCTTATAAACTTTGTGAAAGTAAATTATTTACAAAGCCACCCAAAAAAACATACTCATAATCTCATATTACACTTAGCCATCACTTTCTGAATATTTATAAGATTCTATAAATTAACACTATGCATTCCAGATATTTAATATATTGATGAAAGAGCCTTTCTGTCTGTCTTAACATCCTTTTCCATACGTGATTTGGAAATATTGAAACTCATGATCTTTGCCTCACTCTCTAGGTTTTTTCCTTAGAGAATTTATGAGAACCCAAGCTATGTGTTTGTAGGAATCCTTCCTTTACTGTGGGTGTCTGAAGGTCAGGGGTGCCTCTAACTCAGCTTAGCATAGTCCCTAGTTCATCCTAAGTGCTAAAAGGAGTTTGTTCAGTTGAATTGAATAGCACGATTCTCTCTTCTAAGATTAATACTTATGTTTGAATATTCTTTGTGGGATGACACTCACATTGGAGTCAAGAAAAAGTACTGTCCAATTGCTTTCACTATTATTAGTTTGGGAACCTTTAAAATTTCAAAAAATTTGGATCAAGATTAGTTATCTAGTAGTCAGGCACATACACACATTTCATCAATGATCTAGCTAGCATTTAAGATTAAGAGTTGACAGCTGGACTATCTAATTGTTAGTCTTAATCCAAACCTCCTAGAACATGTTCATATATTCTAAATACATTTTTCCTTCAATACATCTATAAGTTAAAGTTGGTGTTTTCGAGTATTTGGGTTTTCAATGGCCATTATTTGGGTGAATACTAGGCATAAGCCAGAATATTCACAAACCATGTACACATAAAACTGTAAATATACCAAATATATTGGGTTTTTATTTTTTTTAATTGAGAGTTGCTATGTCACTGCCTGAATGATCATTTTTCAACAGAATTTTGAATAACTGACCTATTCCCAAAAGCTCTGGCTTTTCTCACTTACAAAGCAAGTGTTTTTCCCCCCTTTGCAGTAAATTTTGCTTTTTTTTTTTTTAGTCTAGTGCATTTTTCAGCATAACTTTATCATGATGCTGTTATTGTTACCTCATTTTTACATGTGTACTCTAAAAGCTTTGCCATTTCCCAAAGCAGACTTTGCTCTCTGTGTTCATCTCAGACATATCTATGCAGCCCTTAGTTTCAAAGGGTTTTCCATCCACTCCCCTCCCGGCCCCTACTTGATTCACGTAGTGTACCATCGACGCTTCCACCTTTTAATTTTTTTTTTTTTTTTTTTAGTTTGGGAATTAAAGGAACTTATCTTTATCTTGGGCTCCCTCTACTGTTTGAGATGGTTATTTATCAGCAAAGAGGTACAGTATTTAAAAGTTTAGTGATAGTAGTTGCTATTTGTTCTGTTTATTTTGGTCAAGAGATCTTTGGCAGCAACAGGTGGGTCGATCCCTTGGAATATGCACTGGGAATGTCCAACTTATCCAAAGGATGGTTCAAATGCCTAGGGAGGAAGTGGGTGTATCTCAGTGGTTGAGTACCTGCTTCACATGTATGAGGTCCTGGGTTCAATCCCCGGTACCTCCTAAAAAAAAAAAATCAAATGGCAAAGTATCATATCCTTCTATTCACCTTCTCAAGAGAAATGACAATCAATTAAGGCCGTTAAGAATTAAATAGAGGTTGTCCAAACTTGCCTATACGGTATTTTAGAAAGAACTTCCAAATAGCTTAATCTGAGTGCCTCAGTGGAACCCAGTCCCCTTTGATTAGAGTTAGTAAAGAAGGGATTTTTCCAGCAAACACAATTGTCGGCTCTCACTGGAGGTTTTTTCTAATCTTCCAGCTGTCATATGAGTAGCCAAGAAGATTTGACAGTTACGATGTAAATTTTTTTAAGAAAGAAAAAAATTAAACATTGGACTTTCTCTTTAGAAATTATTAGAATTTGAATACCAGTCCTATTTGGGGCACTGCAATTATTGTTTAAAAAAAAAAAATGACCCAGCAGAGAATCTGTACTCAGGCTCTTTCTTTGAATGCCTGATTCCATGCTGAAGCCTCAGGAGTCATGCTTTGGCTGGTGTCTGCAGGCAATTCAGCAACTAACCAAGGGGCTTCAGCAGGGACCAGCTGCTCAGCCATGGTTCTGGCTGGAGCCAGGCCCATCCTTCCCTCCTCTAGGATGGAAGGGAGCCATAGGTAAGTTCCACCTGCGGAAGACCTAGAAGAGGCATCTGTTTCACATGGCTCAGCTATTTGTTCTTGATTTTTCTTTTTCCCTTTTTATTAAACACTAGACTGGGAAGCTCGAATTGACAGTCACGGGCGGGTCTTTTATGTGGACCACGTGAACCGGACGACCACCTGGCAGCGTCCGACAGCGGCACCCACCCCTGACGGCATGCGGAGATCAGGGTCCATCCAGCAGATGGAGCAACTCAACAGGCGGTTGGTGATCAATGCGTGATGAGCTCCTATAAGCCACAGTGAGAGGAGAGGGACTTCCAAAGAAGCTCCCTCTCCCACTTTTCTGCTAAGATTTAGGAGACTGGAAAGGAAATGTGTCTTTAAGAAACCCATTCCTAAAAGGTACTTGGAAAGCTAGGCAGGAACTCGCCTCTAGAACAGATAAGCTGAAATCGTTCAGCAGATTGAGAGGTAGAGGAGAACATCATCAGGCTGTATTACAAAAATCCATGAAAGTCCATGGTGTTCAGGTTGCATAATATAAAAATTAGGCCAAATCTGTCTTGAACCTGACCTTTAAAGAAGTTTTACAGTTTTTGATGTGGAAAATCCTGTGCCCTGCAGTGGAGCTGAACACCCTGGGAAAGGTGGGACTTTGCTGAGTAGGATGTTACATTTGCTGCACCCATCTTGACAGATAAAAGGAAAAGGAATTTAGCTATTTGAGAAAGTGCTTATTTCTTGTGAGAAAAGCCTACTTAGGGAAGGTCATACCTTCAGATAAGTATCTGAAGGCTTTCCAGTTCTTATCTTAACCCAGTGCTTGCAAGCATTTAAAGTTTCTTGGTGATTTGACATGATAACCACGGTCACAGAAAGTATAAGACCATTCTTTTATCCATCTCACTTGGGAGCACACAAAGGGTCATTTTCTGATAACCTGCAGTTGTCAGGAGAAATTTACAGCAATCACCAGCTCACAGAAATATTTTTCAGGCTTGTGAGAAGTAGTTTCCCTTGACTCCCGACCAGGTGATTGTGAAGATCAAATATGTTTGTGCAAAGAGAGGCACACTGACAACTGCCAAGTGCACACCAGAAACGTGTAAACTATCGTATCAGGCTGCAGTGACTATGCTTAAACTCAGCCACTCTCCAAACAGCCAACTCATTCTGGACTTTTTTGCTTTATAACACACTTCTGTTGCAGGGACACTACTCACTGCCTGCCTTCTACCTGGTACCCCTCCCCTAGTCCCACAAGCCTAACTCAAGCATCATTGCCCTGTGAAACCCTCCCAGAATCCTCGACACAGAGTCAGGAACTCTTCTAACCCCATACTTATTTGCATGCCTTTATTCATGCAAGGTATGAATAAAGGTTCATCCCTTTGTAC
>PVKH010004429.1:0-17563 GCA_004027955.1 Chaetophractus vellerosus
ATATTGCTCCTATTGTTTTAAACTGCCCCAGGTAAGGGTGGGAGTGGTGGCAGTGGAGACTTAAAGACACTGCACTTCCTCAGGGCTGGGAGTAGGGGGAGGACAGTTAGTTGAAAGGCTGCATTTGCTGGGCAGGCCAGAAAAGCTCAGCTTTGGGGAGCCGTAAAAGAAGCTCCCGGTGCCTTCCTTGATCTGCTCCCCAGGGCACTTTGGAGCCGATCTGCACCCTTTCCTTTTGTGGGTCCCTGTCCCTTTTCTGTTTGGGAAAGACTAACTTGATAAGTCCTCTCCAATGTGCTGCTCCTCCCAGGATTTGCACTCCAGGCAAAAGCAGCTTAAGACAACAAAAGGAGTGTAAAAAACTATAGACTCAGTCTGGGGCAAAGTCCTGTCAGCTTTAAACACCCAAGAGAGGGAAATCTGTCTCTTGGCAAAGAGAGGGAACAATAAAAACTCCTGTAAATAGGGTAACTCCAAAACAACTAACAAGCAAAAATCCAGAAATCTGTAAGTGAAAAGCAATGAGCTATGTACAAGGGAGCCCCAATTAGATCAAGTGCCAATTTCTCATCAGAAATCATGGAAGCAAGAAGACAATGGGTTGAAATACTTGAAGTTCTGAAAGAGAACAATTGCCAGCCAAGAATTTTATACCTGAGAAAACTTTCAAGAATGAGGGAGAGAATTAGATATTTTCAGATAAACAAACACTGAGGGAGTTCATCACCACTAGACCTGCCCCTGCAAACAATGCTAAAGGGAATTTTTCAGACTGAAAGGATAGGACACTAGTTCAAAGTGGCATAAATAAATAAAGACGGTGGTCAAGGTAACCATTTGTTGATTATAAATACCAGTATTATCATAGTGTATTGTTCGGTATGTAACTCTACTTCTTACTTCCTACAAGTGCTAAAATGCAAATGCACAAAGAGTAAGGACAAAATTATGTTTTTAGACATACAATGTACAAACATATAAATGGCAACAAAATAAAAAGGTGAGCAGACATGGGGGTATGGGAAAAGTATATGTGCCTGCTATTGAAGTTAAGTTGGTATCAAACCAAAAAATAACTGTTATATATGTAGGATGTTAAATTTTAACCCCCTGGTAACCACGAGGAAAATAGATGAAAAATATATTCAAATAGAAATGAGAAGACACTTACTAGGTTACAACACAAAAAATCAAATAAATATAAAAGTAGACATTAATGGAAAACTTGAGGTACATAAAAGTTATAAGATATACAAAAGGTAAATAAGAAAATAACAGAAGAATGTTGTGCATTATTAGTAGTGATTTTAAATGTAAATGGATTAAACTCTCCAGTCAAAAGGCAGCGATTAGCCTAATGTATAAAAAAGCATGACCCAACTGTATGCTGTCTGCAAGAGTCTCACCTTAAATTCAAAGATATGAGTAGGTTGAGTATTAAAGGATGGAAAAAATATACCATGTGAATAAAAGAGAGAGAGAGAGAGACTTGGGGTATCTATACTAATATTACATAAAATAGACTTTAGATAAAAAACAGTTATGAGGACAAAGATGGTCATTATATACTGATAAAAGGGTCAATTCAACATGAATATGTAACCATTACAAATATATATGTACCTAACAGCAGAGTCCTAAAATATGTGAAGCAATACTGACAGATTTGAAGGGAGTGATTGACAGTTCTTCCTTAATAGTAGGAGACTTTAATACACCACTTTCAATAATGGAAAGAACATCTAGTCAGAGGGTCAACAACGAAATACAGGTCTTGAATGATACTATAAACCAACTAGACATAAGAGACATGTATAGAATACTTCATTTAAAAAAAAAAAAAGGATACGCATTCTTCTTGAAAGCACATGGATCATTCTCCAGGATAGACCATGTGTTAGGTCAAAAAAATAAGTCTCAATAAATTCAAAATTATTAAAATCATGCAATGTAAATTCTCCAACCACAATGGAATGAAGCTAGAAATCAATAACAAAGGGAAGAATGGAAAATTCACTAATATGTGGAAGTCAAACAATATAGTCTTAAACAACCAGTGGATACAAGAGGAAATCAGAGGTGAAATTAGGAAATATCTTGAGGTGAATGAAAATGAAAATACAACATACCAAAGCATATGGGACATAATAAAAGCAGTGCTGAGAGGGAATTTAGAGCTATAAATGCTTACATTTTAAAAAAGAATGAATTCAAATCAGAGACCTAACCTCAATACTTGAAGAGCTAGAAAAAGAAAAGTAAGGTAAACCCAAAGAGAGAAGGAAGGAAATAACAAAGATTATAGTGGAGATGAATAAAATAGAAAATAAAACAAAACATAGAGAGTATAAACAAAACTAAAAGTTGATTCTTTGAAAAGATGAATAAAATTGACAAACATTAGCTAGACTAACAAAGGAAAAAAGAGAGAGAGTACAGCTAACTAAAATTAGAAATGAAAAAGTACGTTACTACAGACCCTGTTCAAATAAAAAGGTCTGTATATGGATACTGTGAAAAACGATATGCCAATAACTTAAATAAACTAGATGACAAATTCTTAGAAACACACAAACTATCTACATTGACTCAAGAAAAAATAGAAGATCTCAGCAAACCAATTACTAGGATAGAGATTGAATCAGTAATCAAAAACCTACCAACAAGAAAAAGCCACAGGGGTTCACATGCAGGATGCCACAGGGCAATTCCACCAAGCCTTCCAGAACACTTAACACTGATTCTTCTCAAACTCTTCCAAAAAATTGAAGAGAAGGGGACACTCTCTAATTCAATCTATGAGGCCAACATCACCCTCATACCAAAGGCAGATAAAGATAATACAAGAAAAGAAAACTACAGCCCAATATTCTTAAGAAAATATATGCAAAAATCCTCAATAAAATACTAGCAAACCAAATCCAACAGCATATATAAAATTATATACCATGATCAGGTGGGATTTATCCCTGGTATGCACAGTTGGTTCAACATAAGAAAATCATTTAATTAATACACTACATTAATAGAATGAAGAAAAACAGTCACATGATCACCTCAGTTGGTGCAGAAAAGGCATTTGACAGAAATCCAGCATTCTTTCTTGATAAAAAAAAATACTTAGAACACTCAGAAGAGAAGGAAACTTCCTCAACATGGTAAAGGGATATTTGAAAGCCCACTGCTAGCATCCCACTAAATGGTGAAAGACTGAAAGCTTTCCCTCAAAGATCAGGAACAAGACAAGAATGCCCACTGTCTCCACTGCTATCCAACATTGTAGTAGAAGTTCTTGCCAGAGCAATTAGGCAAGAAAAAGAAATAAAAGGCATCCAAATTGGAATGCAGGAATTAAAACTTTCCATTTGCAGATGAGATGATACTATATATAGAAAATCCTGAAAAATCCACAACAAAGCTAGTAGAGTTAATAAATACATTCGGCAAAGTGTCAGGGTACAAGAGCAACACACAAAAATCAGTAAGATTTCTATACACAAGCAATGAACAATTGGAAGAAATTCAAGAAAAAAATTCCATTCACAATAGCAACTAAAAGAATCAAATATCTAGGAATAAATCTGACCAAGGATGTAAAGGACTTGTACACAGAAAATGAAAAAAATGTTGCTAAAAGATATCAAAGAACTCCTAAATAATTGGAAAGACATTCTGTATTCATAGATTGGAAGACTAAATAGTGTTAAGATGTCAATATTACTCAAAAATAATTCATAGATTCAATGCAATACCAATCAAAATCCCAGCAACTGCTTCTCAGAAATGGAAAAGCCAATCATCAAACTTATGTGGAAATGTAAGGGGCCTGCAGTAGCTAAAGTCATCATGAAAAAGAAGAATGAAGTTGGAGGACCTGTATTTCCTGATCTGAACATCTATTACAAAGCCACAGTAATCAAATCGGCATGATGCTTGCACAAAGACTGACATGTAGAACAAGGTAATCTAATTGAGAGTTCAAGAATCAAACCTCACATTTATGGCAACTAATTTATATATATATTATTGAAGTATATCATTCATATATGCACATACATAAAAAAATAAGCATATAGTAAAAGTAATGAACTTAGGAAATAAACATGTATAACATCATATTGTTACAACATACATCACCCCTCCACCAATACCTTGCATTGTTGTGAAACATTTGTTACAATCTATGTGAGAACATTATCAAAATATGACTACTAACTATAGTCCATATCTTACATTTGGTGTATTTTTCCCACAACCCACCATATTACTTTTTTGTTGTTGTTACATATCCCCCCCTTTCTGCTTGTTCTTGCTGTGTTCATTTTTGTGTTCTTCTGTGTCTGCTCTGTCTCCCCCCACTGCGGCGACCCACCAAGTCAGCTCACCGTGCAGGCAGCTTGCCCCGCTCGCGGGCGGCTCTGCTCTGCTCACAGGCAACTTGCCCTGCCTGTGGCGGCTTTGCCCTGCCCGTGGTGGCTTTGCCCTGCCCATGGTGACTTTTTGCCCTGCCCATGGCAGCTTTTTGCCCTGCCCACGGCGGCTTGCCCTCTCAAGGCGATCTGCCTGCTCGGAGAGGCCCCTGGGAACCGAACCCGGGGCCTCCCATGTGGTGAACCAGTGCCCTATCCACTGGGCTACAGCCAGCCCCCCCTATTACTTTTTAAATATATTTTTATTCTAAAGGTTGTGAACTTACAAAATAGTCATGCACATGTGTAGAATTCCCATACAAGACCCCTTCACCAACATACCACATCATGGTGGAATATCTGTTACAGATTATGAGATAATATCATCAGACTATTACCATTAACCATGGGTCATAACACACATTTGGCACACTTTTTTCATACCCCCACCCCCATTATCAACATAGTACATCTCTGGCAGCAATGCAAGAATATTACAGTATTACTGTTAACCACAGTCCATAGGTCACACCAATTTAAATTTTCCCATGTTTCTCCACATTCCCACTGCCCTGCAATAGTGATGGATATCCAGTCTAGCTTACAGAAGGACATTCTTGCATCTGTACCATCAACCACAGTTCTCATTTACCTCTGGGTTCACTGTGTTATTCAGTGCCCAGATTATTCTCTAACTTTCTTTCAATTGACATTTACATCCCTAGACTACCCTTTTCAGCCACAATCTCATTTATAAACTAGCTACTCACTGTAATGTGTTACCATTAACTCTATACATTTCCACACTTACAGTCAAGTTAATTAAAACTTCTACATACATTAAGCATCACTAGTTCTTCTCAGCCTTCCTCTTATCTCCTAATAACCTGCACTCTAGATTTTAACTCCATGCATTTATTTCACATTTAGTTCATATTAATGAGACCATGCATTATTTGTCTTTTCTGTCTGGCTTTCTTCACTTAGCATTATGTCTTCAAGATTCATCCTTGTTATCATATGTGTCCCAATTTCATTTCTTCTTACTGCAGCATAGTATTCCATCATATGTATATTTCACATTTTTTTATCCATTCATTAGTTGATGGACACTTGGGTTGTTTCCATTTTTTGGCAATTGTGAATGATGCTATAAACGTCAGTGTGCAGATGTCTGTTCGTGTCCCAGTTTTCAGTTCTTCTGGATATTTCCTAGTAGGGGAATTTATGGATCATATGACAGTTCTATATTTAGCTTCCTGAGGAACAGCCAAACTGTCTTCCATAGAGGCTGCACCATTTTATAATCCCACCAACAGTGAAAGAGTGTTCCTATTTCTCCACATCCTCTCCTGCACTTATTGTTTTCTGTTTTCTTTAATAATGGCCATTCTATACAGTGTGAGAAAATATCTCATTGTCGTTTTGATTTGCATTTCCCTAATAGCTAGTGATATGGAACATTTTATCATGTGCTTTTTGGCCATTTGTTATTTCATCTTTGGAGAAATGACTAAGTCTTTTGCCCATTTTTAAATTGGATTGTTTGCTCTTTTATTGTTGAGTTGTATGATCTCTTTGATAGAATGGAAATCAAACCCTTATTGGATATGTGGTGTAGCAGTTTGGCATTGATTATGAATTCCAAAAATAGTCATTGGATTATGTTTGTAAACTGGTCTGTAGGAGGTACACCTTTAATTGATTAAATTATGATTAGGACTTTGATTGGGCCACATCAGTAGGACATTGGTGGATGGGACTCACAGAGAAAAGACATGGCAAAGGACTGAGTTGGGAGTTTTTTGAGCTGGAGACTGGGAAGTGAACACATGGGAAAAGAACACAGAGGAATAGAGATGGCTCCTTAGACATGGCAGAAGACCCAGGGAGAGAGACAAAGCTGTTTGCTTGATGGTCTATAGCTGGCCTTGTGGAGAGAGCACAGCAGCTGAGCCCAGAGAGAATTAGAGCCCTGGGAAGAGAGGAACCTGAGAAGCCTGAACCCTCATAGACGTTGACAGCCATCTTGCCCCAACATGTGGCAATAGTCTTTGGTGAGGGAAGTAATTTATGCTTTTGGCCTGGTAAGTGTAAGCTTTTACCCCAAAAGTAAATGCCCTTTATAAAAGCCAATAGATTTCTGGTATTTTGCATCAGCACCCCTTTGGCTGACTAATGCATGTGGTTTCCAAATATCTTCTATTGAGTGGGCTGCCTTTTCACCTTCTTGATAAAGTCATTTGAGTCCCAAAAGTGTTTAACTTTGAGGAGGTCCCATTTATTGAGGCTTTCTTTTGTTGCTCGTGCTTTCAACGTAAGGTTTAAGAATGCACCCCCTACCTCCAGGTCTTAAAGATGTTTTCCTACCTTTTCTTCTAAGATCTTTATGTTTATATGTTTTATATTTAGGTCTTTGATCCATTTTTGAGTTAACTTTTGTATAAGGTATGAGATAGGGTTCCTCTTTCTTCCTTTTGGCTAGGGATATACAGTTCTCTCATCACCATTTGTTGAATAGACTGTTCTGCCCCAGCTGGGTGGGTTTAACAGGCTTGTCAAAAATTACTTGACCATAGATGTGAAGGTCTGTTTCTGAACCATCAATTTGGTTCCATTATGGCCAACTAATTTTTGACAGGGGAGCAAAGACCACTCAATTGGGAAACAATAGTCTCTTCAACAGATGGTACTGGGAAAACTAGATCTCCATTTCCAAATAAGAGGAGGACCTCTACCTAACCCCACATACAAAAATCAACTCAAAATGAATCACCTAGACCTAGAAAAAAACATAGGGAAGCATCTTCAGGACCTTGTGTTAGTCAAAGGCTTCTTAGACTTTACACCCAAAGCACAAACAATAAAAGAAAAACTAAATAAATGGGATCTCATCAACATTAAAAACTCTTGTGCTTCAAAAGACTTTATCATGAAAGTAAAACAACAACCTACACAAAATGTTTGGAAGCCACATAACTGATAAAGGTTTAATATCCAGAATATATAAAGAAATCCTTCAACCTAACAACCAAAAAAATGAATAGTCTGATTTAGAAATGAACAAAAGGCATCGCTCCAGAGAAGATATACAAATGGCCAGAAAGCACATGAAAAGATGCTCAATATTATTAGTCATCAGGAAAATGCAAATCAAAACCACAATGAGATACCATTTCACATGCATTTGAATGGCTGCCATTAAAAATATGGAAAATAACAAGAGCTGGAGAGGATGTGGAGAATGGTGACAATGTAAAATGATTCAGCTGCCATGAAAGGCAGTTTGGCAGTTCCTCAGAAAGCTAAGTATAGAACTACCATAGGACTTGACAATTCCACTACTAGACGTATTCTGAAAAGAATTTAAAGCACAGGCTCAAACTGATATTTGCACACCAATGTTCATAGTGGCATTATTCACAATTGCCAAAGATGGAAGCAATCCCAGTGTCCACCAAAAGATGAAGAGAGAAACAAAATGTGGAATATGCATACAATGGAATATTATTCAGCTGTAAAAAAGAATAAAGTCCTGGTACATGGGACAACATGGATGAACCTTGAAGACATCATTTTGAGTGAAATAAGCCAGGCACAAAAGGACAAATATTGTATGATCTTATTGATTTGAATCAATTAGAATAAGCAAGGTCATAGAGTCAGAATCTAGAATATAGTTACCAGGGATTGGGGTTCAGATAGTCAGTGAAAAGTTAATGGTTAAAATGTATAGGCTTCCTACTTGGAATGATAGAAATGTTTGGTAATGGATGGTGGCGGCGGTACCCAACATTAGGAACACAATTAACATCACTGACATATATATATCTGAATATGATTAAAAGGGAAAATGATAGATTGTATATTTGATAACAGAGGTGAAAAATAAACATAGAAATACACTACACAAACAGTGAACCCTAAGTTAAACCATGGACTTTTATTAATAGTACAATAATAAAAGTGTGCTATTATCAATCGCAACAAATGTTCTACAACAATTCAAGCTCTTGGTGGTGGGATAGTGTATGGGAATCCTGTATTTTATTCATGCTTGTTCTGTAAACCCATAACTTTTCTAATAAAGAAAAAGAGAGGTGATTGCTGAGAGCTTGTAGTGATAAACAGCACTTAGGTGTTTGGAAATTAGGCATTTGAAAAGAGGAACCTATTTTTCCAGCATCATCACCCCAAAGATATTTATTTTTTATGTCCAAGAAAGAAGTTTTTAGGAGAGACTCTTATTAAATGGACATTGCATATTGGCATTTGATATTAGCCACACATTTATAAAGTTGTAATACCAGGAGAAAAAGGAAAAGCAATTAGATGAGGGACCAATAACTAATGAAGGAAAGTTAACAGCAGTGGATGAACTCTATGATTGCATAGAAAACCTTTTATTCTGAAGAGCGAACTCTGAGTAGTTATGGGTATTAAGACGTAAAACTTTATTTATTGGTCTTATAAGCACTGCACAAAAGGGAGCTGCCAGTCTGACCCTTTTGGGATTTATTTATTTATTTACTTAACAAACCTTTTCCTAGTACTTACTACATGCCAGACATTGTTCTAAGAGCTTCATGAATATTAACTCCTTGGATCATTGTAAAAACTTCATGAGGTAAGTACCATTTTATTATTATTCCCATAAGATAAGGATTCTTCTACCCTTTCCTACTCCTGTCCATCGGGGGTCACCAGTACAGTGATACAGTTTGTGCACTGCCTAAATACGCTTGTCTTAGGAAGTGAATCAGGGCCCCAACCCATCACCCACCGTGAGGTCAAGCTCAGGCCGACATCGCCTAGAGGAGAAGCATTTTTCCAGTTTTGTCCACTAAGTAAAGTTACCTTTTTCCTGAATCACACAAAGGCTGGCAAGCGGGCCCAATTCAAGTTCCCACTGAGACCACATCCCTGGCCAGGAATCCATCACCTTCGTTGGGTTCTCCTCAGCTGGTCTAGCCCTCTCTTGCCTGCCAGGACCAGTGCTCCAACATTCCAAGGGTGAGGCTCTGGTTTACCTTCTTTCTGCTCTGAATGGACTGATCATCTTAAATTACAAACCTACCTAGCTTCACATGGTCTCTACTACCCTCTAAGAATATTATGCCGTCTTGGTAGTTTCCAACATAACTTTGCTACAGTACCTGCTAATAATTATTGACATACATTTGAGGCAGTTCCTTGGCTCAAAGGCTCTAGATATGAGTCAAAAAATGGACCTTTCTTTCAGAAACCCATATCCTGACAAGATTTGGGTGGGATGGAGAGGACAGAGGGCAGGATGCTATGCATATGAAACCACAATTGCAGCTTTATCTTGTCTACCTTTTCTTGAATTTGGAAACCAGAAGTGCAGCCAATCAGGACTCCTGCCCCCGGAAGCTAAGAGGCAAATATTAATTCTTCATAGAACCTGCAGCTTCTTAGTGTTATCTTCATGAAGCCACCCTCCAAACCCCTCAGCCTAAACCATACTACCACATTGCCACCCAAGTGTAAGACTAATTCCAAATGTCAGGAAATTTGTCCCTGGTAAAGGAAACTCACTCTCTGGTGATGGTTTAGCAGGTTCTAGTTGGTTCTCAGATAAGTATGTAAAATCAGTGTATTGATCTCAGTTGCTCAAGATATTAGTAAAAAGAAAAAAAATTAAAACAGAATAGGGTTTGAGGTCACCTAGAATTGAATGCAGTGAGTTTAACCATTTTCTAGCTGTGTGTCATTGAACAAGTTACTTCACCTCTCTGAGTCTCAATTTCAAAATACATAATATTGAGGATAATTAGCTCAAAGGTTGTTACAAAGATGAAAATAGGATCCCATGTAAAGAGCATCTAGTGTATTTCCTGAAAAACAATACATACTTAATAAGGCAGTTGTCAGGAATTGGAAGGAATATTTCTGCCTAACTCGTTTCCATATCGTAAAGATGCTTTCTCACAGGTAGCAAGGCAGATGACACTAGAGAGAATTTATTGGTGACTTTTTTTTTTACCATAAATTCTCCCAGCCAGCACTAGTCTGTGAAAAAATAGCACTTACAGTTATATGTATATGAAATAACACTTACCATCATCCTGACCATAAGGAATGTCTTGGAGTCTAAATAGCTTACATAGACTGAATTACCCACTCTAACAGAATTTTGAAGATTTTTGCCAGGGTCCTTGGAATTAGCCATGCTTGAATTTAAAGTCTGGCTCTGAGCTTTTTCAGCTATGAAATTTGTGCCAACCAGTTCCCCGCTCTGAAACTCAGTTTCTCCTCTTTAGAGTAGAGTCAGTGATCGCAACCTTGTAAAGCTCTTGTGAGGACCAAGTGAAATCATTGATATGGGAAACGACATATAGTAGGAGCTTAATGCCTTGGAATTCTCCTTATTCCCTTGAAGGAGGCCAGATTAGTACTGCCACACATGAGAGCAATGAGATGACACCAACTCTACCTTTAGTGGTTAATTCTAGCCTTTTTTTCTTCCATTCCATTGGGGGAAAGGACTTGTTGATATTTGGACAAGTTAACAATATGATTTTGTTTTATGAGCTGACACTACTAAACATTGTCTCTCTGCACTTTCATCATGTTTTTATTTGAGCTTTTGCATAAACTTCCCTTCTGTGTTGACTTGACCTTTTCAAACCCACATTCTCCGAGTGTTTGAGACAGGATGAGGATATATAAAATGATGAAGCTGATCTCACGCCTTTTTACGGAGGAAAGTGAGTCCTGGCAAATGACTCCTATGACAGAGAAGCCTATTAAAATATTAAATGAGGAGTTAGTGACAGGTTTAACTAGCCTCTTGTGGCAAACCTCCAAATCTTAACTTAGTAAGGTTGGTTTTGGCTGTAACAAGCCAGCTGTCACCAGCCGTGCAAGATAATTAATTATGTATGAGGGCACTGATAAATTAACACCCAGCATCTGGAAAAAATTAGGGGTTCTTGTTGTTTTAATCCATCCTCCTCCAGCTTCTATAGAAGTCCCATAAGAAAATGGCATTCAATTAAGTTTGTGGAGGTGCAAAAATTGAATAAAATGAACAGTAACAAATGCATGAGCATAGATCTCACAACTAAAGAATAAAAGCTGGACTGATGTTCCCAATAGGCAACTTTTAACAATGGAGTGTCTATGCTGGAGTGTTTCAATGCTCTCCTGGGAGGCCACTCTTAATGGGTCAGGCGGGCTTATAATGAGGCCCCTTTCCTACTTTACTAGCCAAGGAACTTTGGATTTGCTCCAAAATACAGCACCTTATTCTGAATATCTACAGTATGATGATAATAACTATAGTTTATTGAGCACCTATGAAATGCCAGGCACTTGTGAAGCCAGGAGATTATCCTACCAATTAAAGTACAAGAATGAAATAGTACATGGAGGCAGGAATGATCCCAACTCATACCTCTACGTCACACAGGAGAAGTGGGATATTTCGGTCCTGTGCCCAATGTCTCAGAGGGTCAGTTGAGTGTGGGCCAACTCTACCTGGTACAGAGCTACTTGGAAAGCCAGAGCACTCAAGTATGGATAAAGGGAAAATAGTCAACTCTATTTAGTTTCTGATTTATTAATAGGGATAACAGCCTGTTGATGTGGGTGGACTAGGATGAAGGCCTGCAAATTTTATTTCATGCTAGTAATTTGGGCCCTATGGTGGATTGATTGCAATAATAGCCCCTTTCCCCACTCCTCAATGTGTCCATTCCCTTTGCTATGTGAATTTAGGATTCTTCTCACTAAAGAGGTAAGGTCTATTTACCTTTGAATCTGACTTTTTTAAGGCCAATAGAAAGCAACAGAAGTGTTCTTAGCTTAAACCTCAAGAGGCCTTGGCCATTTGCTTCCTTTTGCACTTATGTCTGGGTAGCCTAATAGAAGAAGAGATGCATGAAGCAGAGCTGAGTTGCATCAATCATCCCAAATGCTGTCACCCAAGATCAGCCAACATTAGCCAATCCCCAGTCTTGGAGTGGGCCCAGAAAAGATCAACAGAGTCATCCAGCTAACCTGTAAATGTCTGCAGATACGTGAGGATACCCAGTTTATATCAGCCCAGATCAGCTGAACCCAGCAGATTCATGAGCCACATATACAGTCATCGTCATTTGTCAGAGAGGGTTTGTGACTGTCATGCAGCATTATTGTGGCCATGAATATGTTAGATAGAGCATTACAGAAGCCACATTTATAGTTCATATCAGAGGGTTCATGTCTCAGAGTCAAGAGAAAGAACATTAAAGTTTATCTAGCCTACCTGTCCAACCTTAAACAGAATGTTCTAGCACATTCAATCCCACTCAAGCCGCATAGATTGGACATGCATCTGGGGAGACAGAACAGAATCACAGCAGGTAACTCCTCTCCTCCCCCTACACTGAGATTCTTTGGGCAACATTTCCCTTATCACCTCTGTAAAGAGCCTCTGTTGCTAATGGGAGTAAGTCGTATTCCACAGGTGTGTTTAGCATGGAAGATTGAGAACCGTCAACCTGAAGTCATAGCTAACTTTCTGTTGTCAAATATAACCATCATTTGTTGGAAATAGAGGACTGATGTGTGTTTTATAGCCATACTTGCCAGACAGTAAGGAAAATAATGGCAATGTGCACAAATCCCTGTAATTTGAAGATCTTTCTTTCCAGCAGCCTTCCTCTCAGTCAATGTTTTCACACCAGGACAATTCCCAGAGAAGCTTAAGGTCTTCCTTGAGACAACAGGTAATTGTTCATTCCAAAAGAGCTATAAACGAGGCACTCAATAGACTTGTCCTTTATTCCATGACTAGCATTGCTTCGGGTGTTCATTTGTTAAATGCCATACTTAAAGCCAAGTCCTATAATGAAATTCCTAACCCAAGTTATATACTTATAACCTACTATGTAAGTTTAGATCCTGAGTCTGAGAAGAACATGAACAGATAGAAACCAGAAAATTTGGCCAAAAGACTCACTCCTTAGAATTTCCAGCATGTATTGCTAAAATCCATAAAGTCCCTTTAACTTTTTTGAAGACCCTCAGTGATACACAGAACCCCATAAATTTAAACCTCCATCTCTCTAATAAAATTAACTTCCACACTCCTGAACTGCTTGCCTCGGTTGATTTTGCACTCAACATCTGTACTTACTCCTGATATATTTGCTTCTGGTCTCAGCATTTGGACTTGAACGTGGATTCTTTGCTACGACCTTTTAGGAGACATTGATAGCATTCCACCCAGATCCACTTGGGCTCCTTTTTACTTTATTGGGCATCTTTCTCCAGGGATTTTGTGTGCTTTGCTTCTAAAGACCCAGCTCTGTGACTCGCTTTGGAGGTCTCCCGTCGGGTGACTGAAGCCCCTTTCCCCACAAGCACAGAAAGCTAGGAGCTTACATCCTCACGGTGCGGCTCATGACCAATGGCTGCCTGGTGTGAGAATCTGCAAGCCCAGCCCGCTTTCCTTAAGTTGGGGCAAACTCAGAAGTAATTTACACTGCAATCAGACTTTGAGACCATAAGCTAGCAACTTTCAAGAACTTCTAAGGGGCTGTTAACATATTTGAAAAGTCAGGGTACTTCACTTAGCACCTACGAAGGATGTACAACACTTGTTTGTAACATTTGACCAGAAAAAACACTCAAGACCTATAATGAGCCACAGTGCTTATCCAGAAGAAGTGAAAATTTGGGATCTCTTTGTTAGTTGAAAATTTTTCAACTTTTAGGAAATGTGATGTGAGGACTTACTGATTATGAAGGGGCTGATTTCCTCATGAGTACAGAAAGGGTGTCTAATTTTCCTTATTCACAAAAATGCCCTTTAAGCAATTGAGTCCTGGCCTAAGTTGCTCTTTGCCTGCCTGCCTGTGTCTGCAAAAGATACAGCTGGGTTCATTGCTCTCAGCCTAAGCCTCCTGGATCCACATGCTCTTTTCTCTCCCTGTGGTTCCCCCTTCTTATTCCTTTCTGGCTCCTGGGTCCTCCTGATCTCTGCATCTTGTTCTCAATCAAAATCTGTTCCTTTACCAAGGGCTGATACTGGAGTGTTAATGGCTATTACACTCAACGTCCTTATTCTGGCTAAAGGCCAACCTAATTTGCGGCCCACCAACATCCTGCCCCCAGCTAGTTTTCCTCCCCTGGTTGCCACCACTGCAGTCACACTGGTCTCCTTGCCGTTCCTCAAACATGCCATTCACTCATGCTTCAGGGCCTTTGCATCTTTCTGGAAAGATCTTCCCCCATGGATTCTCATGGCTGGCTCCCTTACCTCCTTCAGGGTTTTGTTCAAACGCCTACTATACAGGCCTTCTCTGGCCTCCCTGTAAATTTCCCATGTTGTTTATTTTATGTCATGATGCTTTTCACCCTCCTGACCTTTATGTATTTATTTGTTTATTGTCCCTCTCACCGTCCAGAATGTAATCCCCAGGAGAGCAGGGAGTTAGTTCATGGCTATCACACAATACCTACAACTATGCCTGTCATTTAGTATAGCTATTCAATAAATACCCATCTGATAAATACATTCACATCTCACCAATTCTCTATTTTAAGTATTTCTTTATTTGCAATATTTTTGCAAGAGTGTCCCTTCATCTTAGCCCCCAGCCATCCAGTTTTCCTCCCCAAATGCAAGTGATATAATGGTTTCTTTACACATCATGCCAGTGATATTTTTAGGCTTATACAAGCAAATATACATGAATATATTCTTTTTAATATTTTTACTCAACTGATTGCTTATTGTGTACAATATCTTGCTAACTGAACAATATAGTATAGAATTATCCCATAACAGTATATACGGAAATACCTCACTTAAAAAATATATATCTGCATGTTCTTCTACTTAAAGAATGTACTATTATGTATTTACTTAATCCCCTATTGATGGACACTTTGGTTGTTCCTATTGTATGTTTTCCTTGATACTCATTATTTTAATCATTTTCAAGTACAAAGTTGGACCATATGAAATTGTAGATATTAAACCATTTTCGGCCTATTCAAAGAGCAGTTTCACGTGGTTCAACCTAAAATACATTAAGAGGATTAATTTCTAAAAGCAAAACTCCTGAGTGAAAGGAGATGGACATTTGTAAAGTGAACAGATTTTGCCAAATTGCCCTCCAAGGAAAATGTACCAATTACTCTCCCAGTATGTGAGAGTTCCTATTTCCTCACTCTCTCTTCTGACACAGAATGCTATTCAATGCTTTCTTTATATGTATCTATCTTTGATCAATGAAAAATAGCACCTCATTGTACTTTTAATTTGCATTTCTTTTGTTAATAGACTAAGCATCTTTATACATGTATGAGAACCATTTATATTTCCTGTTTTGTGAACTGCCTGTGGACATAGTTTGCCTATTTTTCTTTTAGACTTTTATCTTTTTCTTATTGATTTGTAGACACTCTATAAAAGAGATGATCTCTAGGTTTGTAATGTGAAATGCAAATATTTCCTTACTTTGTGGATTGCTTTTTGATTTCTTTTTCTTTACAGAATTCTTTTTTTAAAAAATGTGATTAATTTATAAGCATTTCGTGTTGGTTTTGCGTTAAGAAATGACCACCACAATTATTTTAAAATAATTTTGCCATTTTTTTTAGCATTTTTCAATTTGTATTGAGTCTTTAAAATATATGGAGTTCATTTTAAAATGTAGGGTGAGGTCAGGAGCCAGCTATATATTTTTTTCAGATGATTACCCAAAATTTTCCCAACTCCATTTTTTTGAACAGTCAACTTATCCCTTTTTCATATATTATTTTCTCATATATATTTAGGTTTATTTTTTGGACTCTATATATTTCACTGATCTGTCTGGGTATTCATATAGAAATACCACACTTTAATTAATATAGATGTATAATACGTTTTAATGCCTGGAAAATCTGCACTCCATCTTATTACTCTTTTCCAGCATTTTCCTGACTCCACTGCTTATTTAATTTCCATATTAGTTTTAGTCCCACCCCCAAAAAAACCTGTTGGAATTGTTCTTAAGGTTGAATTATATGTATTAATTAATTTTGACAGACTAACATTTTTATGCTGACGCACTCAATTCTTCCATGTTCTTTAGTAATGTTTTAAAAGTTTTTTGTGTGTGTATATGGTACACATTTTTGACACATTTATTTCCAGAGATTTATATTTGTTGTTACAGTAAATAAAATATTTTCCTCCAACATGTTTTATTTGTGTATGTGTATTTAATATTGGTATATATATTATTGATTTCTCTATATTAATTTATATCTATTTATCTTACAGATTCTCATATTGTTCCATTGTCTGTGATTGATTTTTTGGTTAATTCTCCTGGGTTTTTCCCAGTGTGAAATATTATTACTTAAAAATAGAAGGTACCTTTCTTTTTCCTTCCTTCTGATTTTGTACCCATTTGTTCTGCTTCTTATCGAATATAATTGGTTCTAGGGGAATGTTAAATAATACTGCTAGTAATGAGCTTCTTTTTCTCGTTCTTGAATTTAAAGAAAATTAGTCAACTATTTTTACATTAAGCATGATGTTGATTCTGAGGTTAAGGTATATTTTAAATGTATATTCCTGTAGATACATATCATATAAAAAGATATTCATCTTTTTTATTTATTAAATGCTTTTATTAAGATGAGTTATTTTATCCAATATCTTTTCAGCCTCTTTAGAGATAATCATATATTTTTCTTTTGATCTATTTCTATAATAAATTACATTAACGGACTTCCTAATATTTAAACACTCTGGAATTATGCCCCACTTGGTTAGAATCTACACTCTTCAAATGTTTTTTTGAATTCTGTTTGTTATTTATCTAACTACATATATATAAGTTTGGTCTGTAAGTTACTTTTGCCCCAATTCTACTTCTATAGGGCTTAGGTTTCAATATTATATTAACTGCAGTAAAAAGAATTTCAAAAACTGCTTTATAATTCTCTGTTTTGGGACAGTTTAAATAGCACTAGGTTAACCTCTTCCTTAAAGGTTTGGTGAAATTACTCTGTGAAACCATCTGGGTGGTTGTTTTTTGGGAATGTAACCCTTTAACTATACTCTCTTAATAGAAGCAGATTTAATGTACATTAATGAGGCTTAAGTATCAGGGCCCCTTCCTTGCATGGGACTCTAACAAGGT
>PVKH010004430.1:0-23347 GCA_004027955.1 Chaetophractus vellerosus
TTTGCCCTGCCCACGGCGGCTCCGGCCCGCCCATGGCGGCTTGCCATTCTCAAGGCGGTCTGCCCGCTAGGAGAGGTCCCCGGGAATCGAACCCGGGGCCTCCCATGTGGTATGCCGGCGCCCTATCCACTGGGCTATCGAGCCGGCCCCAGGAATTTGACATTCTTAATAAAATAGAGCAAATCTGCTATAAACAATAAGGAATTCTACATTTCAGAGCATTCTTCAGAGGCGGGAGCAGTATTGTTTTATGTGTAAAGCATTCATTTATCTTTTGTTGGGCATTAAAAATCTTTTCCTGTTAGCTAGAGATAAATTGAATTAAAAAGGAACCTCTCATTTACACATAATTCTGTCCTTTCGTCTTGCTTTTTCTTTAGATGGCTTTGACTTACTTTTTAAAAGATTGCTACTCATTTCTTTATAAGGAGATATATTGGGTTTCTTTATTTCCCTTTCCCCTCTTCCTCTAATGCCTCTCTTTCCTTTTTTACCTTCCATCAATGTTGTTGTCATCTTCAGTTTTCGTTATCTTTATGCCCCCATTGCCCTTCTGCTACTGAGTCAGATGCTTTACAAAGACCATATCACTCAATCCCCATTATATTTTACACTAAAAGTTTTATATTACCCTGTTTAAAGATGTAGACACTGGGATTCAGAGATGTTTAGTAACTTTCCCAGTGTCACAGAGCTGGGATTTAATGCTAGGAGTGTTTCTCTCCTCTCCCCCATTCGTTTTCCTTCCTTCTTTCTTCCCTCCCTTCCTTCTCCTCTTCCCAGTGCCCTCCTCCTCCTCCTCTTCTTCCCCTTCTCTGTTTCCTCCTCCTTTTTCTTCTTCATCACAACCTTTTTTTCCTATTACTATGAAAGAACAAAGTCAAGATTTCAAATTCTGCCATTTCATTTCTGAAACTGAATTTCTTTTTTTTGGTTAACACGTGCATGGTTTAGACCACTTACTTTTCACCCATTAAACAAATCTCCTTTACCCCTTTATACTTAAACCCAAATTAAGAGGCTGTATTATCCCCATGGTAGTAGAGAACCTTGTGCTCTCATACAAATCTGGATAGTTCACTAGTGATCAGCCCTGGATCCACATTCAGGGCCTAATTGGTGCTCATTGTGTGGGTGGCACTTTCTGAAACAGATTTCCCCCTTCCTCTCACCGGTTCTTCCTCATCTCTTATTTTAGATTCAAATGTTTTCTTCTGGAAACTAGTTTTCTCAGTGCAATAGCAATGGCATTTTTGTGGCTTTATGGGCAATCAGACTTAAAAAGTTTTATTTTATATCCCCAAGGAAGCTAATTCTTAAACTTGGGTAGATAGCCAGAGACCCTTAGCCAGGATTTGGGTTGGATTACAGAGGATTTTCAAATAAGAAAAGAGAAGAAAAGTCCCAAATCAAGCTAAGCATTTTTTCTCTCAACTTGTTAAATTCTTAACCATCACTGACCTAGATAAGTGGTAACAGATGGGCTGAGAGCTAACTTGAGCTAGGATGTGGCCACCCTTTTCAGCCTACTTTGAGTATGTTGAGAAGGATGCCAGTGAGGAATAGAACTATTTTCCTCCCCAGGGGACATCTAGTGTAAATGGTGTGATGAGTGAAGCATCTTCTCCACTACTAACATATTTTCCCCCAAGGCCTCATTGTCCCCAATCTTCAGATGTTCCTCTAAAGGTCTCTGCTTTCAAGTCACTGTTGCATTGCATTCTTTTTCAGGGGCAGGCACTCCTTGTCTCAGGGGACATCCCTGGGGCCAGTATTCTTTTCTTAAGATCTGCCATATGCTCCTCCAAATAATTCTACCAACTGCATTATCCATGATATGTTTCATTATGTCTCAACCTCCCATACACAGTGCATTATTTTAATGGAGTTGATGTTTCTTGGGGAGGAGAGCGGAAAGAAATGAGGGGGTTTATAAAAATAATGAGACAGAGCTTTGCTTAAAGATGTTCAAAATCACCCACTTATAAATTGACTGTTTAGAGAGGCAGCTTTCAAAATTGGCTGGTGAGCTAGAAGGAAAAGTAAAAATAATTCAAGCTCAGCAGATATATATTTAGATAACAAATTCAAAGAGAAGCAGATGAAGAAACCTGGATAAACAACTAAAACCCAGCAAATGAAAATAACAGATTGCAAAGGGGCCACACAGCTGACACATGAATAGTAAATCTTGATGGTGATAGGTTGCAGATGAGACAGCCCAGGGAAGCAAAGATTAGTGAGGCAGCTGTAGCCCAATAGTCTCACAGACCCAGTAGCCCTACCTGAGAGAGGCTCTGGAACCAGGGCAGGGTGAAATTTTCTCTTTGCTTCAGAGTCACAAGAGGATAAATCATGTCACTCTGTGATGCCAATATCATTATCCCTGGCTTGGCTCCAGGCCCTCTTTGGTCCCCTGCTGAACTTCAGGCCTTTCTCCTGTGGCTTATTTATGAAAGAGTTCTGCACTCATTCCTTCACTCATTTGACACACACTTGCCAAGAATTATGCTAGTTGCTTGCAAATATTGATTTATATTTGTGCAGTGACTTGCTGTTTATTATGTTCCTATATGCGTCTCCCAACAACTTGGGACATATTGTAATGCTTTCATTTTGAAGATAGGTTAGAGATAGTGACACTCAGGAGGGTAAATGTCTTTGTCTAAGATTTCACAACTCTTGAGTAGAGAAACTGGCATTAAACACCTGTGACACATTATACGAGCACAGTGTTAGCTGCTGAGAGCCCAGAGATGAATAAGGCATGGTCTCTGCTCTTGAGATTAGAAAGCAGGATGGGAGAGCAAAGATGAACAAAAACTTACTTCTGTAGATATAATGCAAGGAAAAAACTAGGTATGATAAGAGAGGTGCTGATTATGAAGTTGTAATTGAATGGGAATGGATAAGAATTTAAGAATCTTCTTTTCCAAGGGCATTTGAATTATAGTGGAGAATTGCAGAAACCAAAATAAGTCACTAAAATGCAAAGAATGAACCATAAATGGGAATATTTCAAGTAATGGTGACTGGCAAATGGGAAAGATGCTTTTGGGCAGGGAGTCTTTCTTGTTGGCCACCTCCCAAATGGTACAAGTAGAGAGTTTTCTATTATTAAATATGACCCTATGGCCTGTGGTTTAGAGACAAATGGCTAAGGATAGACTCTCCAGTGAGCATATGAAAACCCCATTGTTAGAGGATTCAGACTGTGAAAGTAGTTTCTTCCTTAGTCCTTACTCTCTAATTTCTCTGGTACCAGCCTGTTCTTGACCATGTATGTGAGAAAACTCAGCCGATGGGTTAAAAATCTGCCCCTGTACAATATTCCTATGACTCTCCCCCTCTAAATCCCTATCCCCAGTGCATGGTCTCATTTTTCCCTGAACAATTACAATGGCCTTCTCTTACCCCTTCTCCCCAGCCTGTGGCCTGCATGGCTGCAAAGTAACCAGTCTAACTCAGCCATGGTCCACATCACCACTGGGTTCAAAAATTTTTGATGGCTCCTAGGTGTAAAAATATCCATGGTATGATACTGAAGATGAGGATGGCCACACATCTTAGCTTGCCCAGTGTAGTCTCAGTTTACACCTGTGGTCCCAGCATCATGATTCTTCCTTCCACTCTCAAATGCATCCTGGTTTGGATGTCACCCTATTCTAGTTCCTCAAACATCTGGTCTTGGCATACCTTACTAGACCCACTGTCTACGCCACCCCTCCCTGCCATGGTAGCCAGTGCTGTAGATACAACCTCTTGGCCATCCCAGACAGGCTCTGCACTTCTGTAACTTTGTACTTTTGTACTGGACTAGCTTTTCTGCCTATTCAGCTCTTCATCTTTCAAAGCCAGCTCAGATGCCTTCTTCTTCTAACCAGCTCTAATAGCTCCAAAGTTCATTGCTTTCTTCTTCTGACCCAGGAGCTCTTCCTTGATCTCTATCATGGCACTTGGTTCCTTATGCCAAGTATTATTATCCATGTTTTCAGATCAGATTTTCACAGTAGAGTATGACTCCCTGAAGGAAGGGACTGCATTAATTGTCTAACCATTCCTGGCTGCCTGGCCCAGTCATTTGAAAGCAGAAACAGGCTCAGCTAGGAAATGGTGACATGACTTAGTTGTTGCATAGTTCAGTAAACTGGGAGTTAATTTTTCTGAAAATTTCAGGAGCTGTTATATCTTGGCTGTGGCTGCTCTGTTTAGACAGATTGTTCCCTTTCCCAACAATTAGATCTGCTGGGGCCTCTGTGACCCTCTACTCTTTTTCAGAGAGCCTTACTTAACCTCTTCTTATATAATCAGGTTACAGGTTTCAATCACAGACACATGAGCCTTCACCAGATATTCCTTGCCTCATTAATAACTACTATCTATTACCATGTACTTTGTTTATTGAATACTTAGGCCCTACTTTGAGCAAACCAATATATTCAATCAGTATTTCTCAACCACATTAAGGGGTGATTGTTTGCTTTATGAAAGTATTCGCCACAGGATTGCCTTTCATAGTTAATTCTAGTAATGTTCTTCATTATTTTATTTTAATTAATAGTTAGAGGAATGTATTTATTCAATAAAGGCAAACCCTGCATTTTGAAGACTAGAGTGGATTTGCCTTGTTAGTCATTGTCTCTTCTTATTTTCATGATTATTTGAGATAAATCCATTTCACCTCTGACCATTCGTGTTTCTGCCCCTGTCAATTCTTACCTTTCTCCCTCCCTCCCTTCCTTTTTTACATATAGACTAATTAAGGCTTCAGCCTCAGTTATCCCTGGAAGGTCACCAGGTAAATATTTGTCATTCTTTTAGGCCACCCAACATCTTTGAACACTATTCTATGTTTGAGGAATTTCCTACCTTATAAGTGCTCTTCTGCAATATGGAATGCCAAAAAAATATTTTTCCAGATTCTCTTGTAGCTAGGAGCTAGGCATGTGGCTTTTGTGCTTGTAAGCAGAATACCCTTGCCAAACTTTGAATTAGAAGCTAGCGCTACATGAAAGGAGGTACCTTGGGGACCTCTTGAGGTAGATTTACTGTGGCAAGGATGGTGACTGTTATGTTCTACTTGCAAAGCTTCAGCGTCAGAGATTTCAGGGACATTTGCAGTACCCTTCCTTGGCCACCCTTGAGGTACAGCTGTGGGACTTCAAGACAGCAGTGGGGCGATGGTGTTTGCATTGAAACATCTCTGTGGTATGATTTTGCCATTATTCCTGGCTGCAGAGCCTTTTATTCTGCTTCTCAGGTCTCCAGGAGATTCTACGAATGATCTAATATCCTTTAATAAATTATTTTTTGTTTAAACTAGCTAGATTTAATTTTTGTTGTTTGCAACTAAGAAAATCCTGATAGACATGGAATCTATATTATGTCCTGTTCTAGTTCATATTGTTGATTCTGCCTCTGATATTGGTCTGTCGGTAGAAGTAATGGGAGCAATCCAGCTGTGGATAGTGTCTTTGCAGTCAGCTAGTTTTGTGTCATTAAGTCCTGGAAATGCCAACTTTTAAATAACTCTGCATCTGTTGACTTCTCTCCATCCCCATTATTGTCATTTGAGCCCATCACTGTCTCTCTAGGCTACTGCAGCAGTCTCCTAACCTCTCTCCCTGGGTACAGTCTAGGCCCTCTGTAACCCATCCTCCATACTGTAGTCCGAAGGAGCTTTCTAAAGCCTTCATTTGATCCTGGCCTTCCACTTTGTGAACCCTTTAATGTTTCTCTAATACTCTTCACATAAAATAAAGTGCTGAACATGGTTTCAAGGCTTGAATGTTATAATTCTGTCTACCTCTCTGGCATAGTATCTCAGTTCTCTTGTACCACCTTTTATGTGTTCCAAACATATTGGACATGGCTATAACCTCTGGGTCACTTTGTTCCTTCTGCTTGGTACACTCTTTCTCTCCTCACTCAGCCTCCTTTGTCTAGATCACTGTTTGCTTAAAACAAGATATTGCTAGTTGATATAAAAGATAGCTGAGCATTCTCAGGACTTAACACAATAAGAATATATTTCTCATTTGCCCCAGAGTCTACAGATGGCCTTCCTCGTGGCCATCTGGTGCCCCAGGCTCCTTCTGTCTCCATGACTTCACCTTCTTCTAGGGCCTCAGAGATACTCCCATTCACTGGAATCTGGGAAAAGAGAGAATGAAAGATCTCATGACCAGGCCTCTAAGTGCAGGCTTCACTTTCTCACATACACATATACACATTCACACACAACTCAGTCACATGGCCACACCTAATTATAAGGGAGACTAGGAAATGTAACATATCAGTGTGCTCTGTAAGAAACAGAAATAGAAGTTTTACTACAGAATTCATTAACTTTTAGGCCTCTGTTATGACTTCCTTTTCAGAGACTTCTTTAATCCTCCGCTCTCAAGTCCCTGCTAGGTGTTCTCAAACCACCATGTTTTCTGAGAGAGGTAATATTGCCTAGAAGCTGAAAATGCAGGTTCTGGAGCCAGGCACACATGGGTTTGCATCCCAGCTCCACTATTTACTAGCTATTGGATTTGAGCCAGTTACTTACCTTTGGCCCTAATTACCTTTTCTGTAAAACTTGGGTACTAGTAGCTCTTATATCAGAGATTTGTGATGAGGATTAAATGAGATAATACATGTACAGAGTAAATGCTTAATACATTTTAGAACTAATTCACTTTGCTTTTCTACCATGGCACGTCTCTGGGCATGCTGGAGCTGACTTGCAACAGCTCATAAGAGCCACTTGTGTGCATCTCTTCCCAATCCATGTTGGTAAGTTGAAATTGACCATCCAATAATGGGAGTATTTACACCATGGAAATTGGCAACAAAATGTCAGGTTGTTTTTGTTTTTTAAACCAGCATACTATTGCTTCTATTCCCTTACTGATTCTGAGGGGGAGCTCCTATGAAAGCAAAGCCCAACACAGTACCACATACATAGTAATTGCTCAATAACTATATTTTGAGAGACTGACTGAAAATGTTGGAAGAACATAAACTAGAGTACTACAGAGAGAGCAGACAAAAGTACTGTGTGTAGTATATTTACTTCCTCCCCAAAGACCCCGAGCAACAGAATATTGAAGAGTTACCTACAGTCTCCAAAGATTTACCCAACAGCATATGGGCATTTCTTGGTTGAACAAATAAGGAGACCAAGAGTAAAAGTTGTCAGGTCAGAACTGATTAACAATACATGTTTGCGTTCACCAGTTCTCACTGAAAAGTATGGGGTGGTATAGAGGTGAACTTGCTCAGGAAAAATGAGATGGTAATTACTTGAGAAAGATGATATAAGCAATGTAATGGAGAACAATGTTCCAAAACCGATCTTGGGTTGAGTTTCATCCACTGTAATTTTGTGGCAAGTTGAATTGACTAATTTTCTCCTCCAGCAATTATTTTTCATTTTTTACACTGGTGCCAGGACCAGCTTGGGTCACTCCCTTTATTTTATAAATATTTTTTAATTGTGGGGAGAGAGTCATTCATTTATTTATTTTTCAACCCTTTCTGGATTGTATCATAGTGGGAAAGGATGGGAAGAGACCTTGAATAATTACCTTGTTCTGTTCTCTGCCTCCAGTGATGGTGTCAGGCTCACCTAGGCCTTCCTCACAGCATTTAGTCCATATTCCATAAATATTTATTAAAACTATAGTATTGGCTCATTACATAAGTACCCTCTCATACAAGAAGGCAGTCTAATCTATTAAAATATATATCCAGAAAAGCTTTCCTTTATTCATCACCTGTTTATGTGAGGGTTTTTCTTCCTTTCTCCTTTCCTTCCTTTCATTTATTTTTAAAATCCATGTATATGACTTCACAGTTGTACTAGTCAAATTTTACGTTCATTTATCATCTTAAATGTAGTACTTTATGTAAATAAAGACCATTTAGTTCAACTTCAATACTATCTTCTCCGAACTTCAAAAATTTAATTACCCTTTTTCTTTGTAAGTTGTAAGTTCTGCAACATTCTGGATCTCTGTTATATGAAAGGGTTCTCCTCATAGAAGTCAGTTCTTTGTGTTGAAATTTCTTGTTAACCCATCCATCATATTTAGATGTTGAAGGAAATTTAGAAATTTTCTATTCCCCAAATTTTTTACAGATAAGACAACTGAAAGCACAGAGATGTTAAATGAGTTTCCTGAGGCCACAAAGCCAGTTTAAGTGGCAGGGATGAGACTTGAATGCAAGTCCTCTAGCCCCAAACTGAGTTTTCTCTACAATGTTACAATGTTACAGCTATTCTGTCTACTACTGGGGATATTCTGTTGATTCGTCCTACGTAAAGGGCTAGACCATGGTGTTTTAGTCTGCTGGGCTGCTGAAAGCATTATACCAGAAATGTGTATGCTTTTCTGAGGTTCATACAGGTTCAAACCATTACACTTTACCCTCTGGACCTCAAAAAGATATGTTCTTCCCATATGCAAATACATTCATTCCAACATAATATCCCCAAAGCCTTAAATCATTTAAGTAACAATATTAAGTGCGAAGTCTCATCAAAATGAGAGTTATAGGTGTGTTCTGTCTCTGGGTACATTTGCCCTCTGGCTGTGGACCTATAAGACTTACAGAACAAGTTATCTGCTTCCAATATATAATGAAGGGACCGTCATAGGTTAAATGTTTCTCATAGAAAGAAATTGGAAGGAAAACAGGAGTCACAGGTCCTAAACAATTCTGAAACCTTGCAAGGCTTACTCCATTAGATTTCAAAGTCTGAGAGTCATCTTTGGAACAATGCTTTTTCTTCTGGGCTTGATGGAACAACAGCCCCACTCTTTCCAAGGGCTTCCTCTCCCTAAACACTGGGGTGAAGGCTCCAACATCTTTAGGCACTGGGGTGATGGCCAGGCTCTCAGATCCACTCTTGACAAGCATCAGAGTAGTGTATCCAGACTCTAGGCTCCATCCTTGTCAAACACTGAGGTGGCTTCCAGCCTCTCTGACATTACCCAGGCATCTAAGAAACCTGGGGTAGTAACAATCTTCCTGAACAGTGAGGCAGAAGTCCTGCCCTCTCCCGAGCTCTGGGGCATACTCAAGCTTTCCACATACAAGTGTGGGTCTGCTCTCTTGGCCTGAGAAGAAGTCTTCATCCCAGACCTCCAGCTTCCATGGTTCTGCCTTTGAAGTCATTTTTCCTTCAGTGTGTCCCTTTTAGTCCAGGCTGGCAGTGGTTCCATTCTTACCAATCTCACAAAAAACTTGTTGGATTTGCATGTAATACACAGAGGTCCAAAGTGTCAGACAGTAAGACCTTCCACAGATCCTTTCTGGATAACTGCATTTCTAATCCTGACTTGCACTGAAAGGGCTGACTGGTTCCATGTTCTGTTTTAAATCTTCACATGGAACATTATTCTTTGGGGACTCATTTTCTAGAAGCACAGTTTTCCAAACCATCAGTTTCCAGTTTCTTTGTTCACAGGAGTTCAGTTTTCAGCTTATCCTTTTCTTGCCACATTTTCCTATAAGCTGCAAGGAGAAACCAGACCACACTTTCCACATTTAATTTGGAAATATCCTCAGCTAAATATCTGAGCCCATCACTTACAAATTCTGCTCTCCATTTGATGTCAAGACTCAATTTTTCCAAGTTCTACGCCACTTTATTTATTATTATTTTTTTCTATGCCACTTTAAACAAGGATTGCCTTTCTTCTAGTTTGCAATGGCACTTTCATCATTTCTGTCTTCGGCCTCATCAAAAGTACCTTTAGTGTCCATATTTCTACCAACAGTCTCTTCAAAGCAATCTAGGCCTTTTCTATCATGTATCTCGTAATTCTTCCAGAATCTACCCATTACCTATTTATACAGCCATTCCCATATTTTTGGTATTTACAATAGTGACACCCACCTTCCTGGTACTAAAATCTGTTTTAGTCTGCCAGGCTGCCGAAAACAACATACCAGAAATGCATTGGCTTTTACAGTGGGAATTTATTAGTGTACAGCCTTACAATTTCAAGGCTGAGAAAAATGTCCAAATCAAGGCATCATCAGGTGATGCTCTTTCCCCAACAACTTAATACTGGTGATCCTGGACTCCACTGTCACATGGCAAGGCACATGGTGGCATCTGCAGTTCTCTCCTTTCTCTTCCAGGTTTCATTGCTTTTGGCTTCTTGCTTCTGTGGCTTTCTCGTTCTCTCTTTCTTTCTTTTTTTTAATTTTTGTGGTATTGGGGGCCAGGGATTGAACTCAGGACCTTATATGTGGGAAGTCGGTGCTCAACCACTGAGCCACATCAGTTTCCCTGACTTGGTTTTTTCATTTGTTTTTCTTCTTTGTTTTTTTTTTTTTTTTTTCAATAGGCATCAGGAACCAAACCTGGGACCTTCCACGTGGGAGTTGAGTGCTCAACTGTTTGAGTCACATCCGTTCTCGTCTCTCTTTTTTAATTCTTTCCTTCTTTATTTGTCTTTAGTTTTCTTAGTGTTTATCTTTGAAATTACAGTTAACAACTTTTTCTTTTTTTTTAACTTCATCTTAAAAGAAGTTTTAGACTGGAGAAAAGTTACACCAAAAATGTAGGAATCTCCCATATATCCCACACCTTCCCCTCTCACATTTTCCCCTATTAATAACATCTTATATTAGTGTGGCACATTTGTTACAATTGATGAACAAATATTGAAGTATTGCTACTAACCATGGTCTATAGTTTACATTATGGTTTACGCTTTGCACTGTACAATTTTATAGGTTTTGACATAATGTATAATGGCCTGTATCCATCATTGCAATATCATGCACAACAATTCCAAGCCCCTAAAATGCTCTATGTTCCACCTAGTCTTCCTTTCCTATCCCCTCAGAACCTTTGGTAACCACTATCTATATATTAATGTTACAAGTTCTTCCATTACTACAATAATAATAAGTCTACTTTGGTCAATGGTTATGTTCCCCCCTTATGTTTGTTCATTCCTCAATCTTGATGACTTTGGGATAGTGATGCTTGCTCTGCTTCAGATTGAGAGGAGGCTTAGATTTTATGGGGCATATGGAAGGAACTGTCTTGTTTGCAGTTGTAAATATTCTCTGTGTTTTGTGATTTTGTTAGTTGTCCTAGGTGAGTCCGATGAACTGGAGAGTAGGTGTTAGCTCCAACTCTGCTGAGACTCAGGGCTCAACCAGCATATGAACAGACTGAAAATTTAAGTCTCTGGGGCATATATTTAATGGGTATAGTGCTAATTATAGGTTCAAATAAAAAGGGTAGGAGAATCAAGCGCAGCGAAATTGTAAATGAGTCTAACTCTTTTATGTTGCTAATAATCCCTCAGTGGCAGGGAGGCTCATCTCTGGGAGTCATGTCTAATGCTGGGGGTAAGGTAGTAAGTTTATATGCAGAGCTTGGCTTAGAGAAAGGCCACATTTGAGTAACAAGGAGGTTTTCCGGATGTAACTCTTAGGCAATAGATATTATTAGCCTAAGTTTCAATTTTACAAGAATAAGATTCAAAAGTAAAAGCATTAATATCGAAGTCTTGGTATATGGTCTGTGTTCTTTTATTAGGCACTGCTTATGTACTCTAGAGATTCTTGCCACTCTATTAGAGAACGTAGGAGGACTTCCCGGGGTGGAAATTTAATATTTTGTTGTTTATTGTGTGGGTCCCCACCCACTGAGATAATACCCCATGACCATATGAACACCTTCATATTCCATAGAGGCATGTCCCAGGTGCACACTTTCCCACACAACCCCTTACCACTGACACCCTGCACCAGTGATCCTCCTCTGCCATAGTTGTAACTTTTCTGTAATCTAAAACCTTTTCAAAAACAAAGCCAAAAATTTCTTGCATTGTACTTTTCATCACCGTAAGATCTGTTATCTTTTTACGTTGTGGCTTTCTCTCTCTCATCTGAATTTTATTCACTTATAAAGAACTCAAGTCAGAAGATTAAGACCCACCTTGGGCCATGCCTTAACTGAAGTAATTTAATCAAAAGGCCCTACTTACAATAGGTTTGGACCCATAGGAATGGATTAGCTTTAAGAAAATACTTTTCTGGGGTCCATACAGCTTCAAACCATCACACACAGTGATGAACAGGAACTCAGTAGGGCCATTTTGAGGACAAGTGCATTTTATCTAGGTCTTTGGAAGCTATTTAGCAGAGGAATGGCAATGAATACTACTTAGCGTTTGTAAAGGTATGTTCGTTCTGGCAGGAAAGGGAATACACCACCAAATGGAGACTAATTTATACCTGGCACTGCTCCTGCTGATCCATTACTTCAATTTTGAATTTTCTTTAGCACAATACAATAAGGCCTAAGGATCAGATATTATTTAGAAAACTTAATCCAACCTGAAGCTGTGAAAATGCTAGTCTTGTTCCTGTTGAGGGAGAAAATATCCATTTACTAGGAGATTAAATTGTGGCTATTTGCATTTCTTCCAAATATATTTTTAAAAATTATGATGCAATAATACACAGTCATATAAGAAAGCTACCATCCAACCACAGGCACATAATAAAGATAATTCAAGAACAGGAAAATTATGACAAAAGAATTACCTAACCCTTAAGCCTGTCCCTGCTCTGGTGTGTTTGGAGTCTCCTTTATTGAACTGGGCTCTGTGCTTTTTTGACTTTTTTGAGTACAGTGCCTGCTGACTTCAGTTTTTAATTTATATTTTTTGCAAGCATAATAATTCCCCTGAAGGTAGGGACTCTACCTGATGTTTCCTACATGGTCAGCAACAAGAAGGTTTTGAAATACGTGATTGTTGTTGAGAGTCTTCCATCATTGAAATGAAGGGAAGGGAAGGGAAGATAATCAATGTTTTTACCGATGCTCTTCATTCCCCTTGTGGCAATACATGCCTGGCAAGGTCAGTCCAGAAAACAATAGTACAGAGGGTTTGTCGATATGGCTCTTTCTTTTAGGTGTCACGTAATCCTTTGACCATCTCTAGGTACCACAATATGTGTCAAAATCGTGTCAGACCCACTGATGTACCTGATGACAGGCCAGGAGTTATATTTCTTTTGTATTTTTCCTTTGTATGGAGTACAGAGCTTAGTGCATTGCAGGTGCTCAAGAAATACTTGTTAAATGAATAAATGAATGCTCTATAGTATTTTTTATTCAAAGTGCTTTAATTGACATTAGTACACTTGACCAGTACTTTAGCGTCGAGTTCTAGAATCTTTTAACTCCATTTTACAACTATGGAAGTTGAACCTTAAAGAAATTAAATGACTTGCCCCAAAATACATGAAGAAATAATTCACAAGACATAAATATAATTAATAAACATATTTAAATATTTTCAACTTCATTAGTAATCAAAGAATTGTATCTAATTAGAACATACCATTTTCACCCATCATATTAGCAAAATTTAGAGAGAGTAATAATGAGTGTTGACAAAAGTGTGGGGAAACAGGAACTCTTGTAGGCTTTTAGTATCAGTATAAAATTAATAAACCTTTCTGGAAGTCAATATGTCAGTATGTATCAAAATCCTTGAAAAGTTGTAAATCAGTTGATACAGAAATTTCACTTAAAGGAATTTATTTTAAGAAAATAATTGCACAGTATATTTAGAAGAGTGTTTATTAAAGCATTATTTATATTCAAAGGAAACAGAAATAAATTAAATATCCACCAATAAAAGATTGGTTAAATAACATGTATATCCGTATACTAGCATACCATTCAGAAATTAAATTTGACTAATTAGACCATGGCTAATTAGATCCATGACATATTGTTAAGTCAAGAAAGCATTTTACAAAATAGTATGTATAATGTGGATTGCCTTTTGTTTAAAAAATCCTTTATGTCTGTGTACTTGTGGATGTGTTTACTCACATGATTATGTGTATGTGTTCATGTATATGGGAGGATACGTCATATTGTATGTTAATGAAAGTCCTTTGGATGGTGAGAATTTGAATTATATTTACTTTCTTCTTTATTCTTTTCTATATTTTATGTGTGGGTGTTGTTTTTTTAATATAGCATCCTGTTTTCTTCCCTTATGGTTTTGATCCCTTCATTTATTTTAAATATTATTCTTCTAAGAACTATCTGATAGCATATGGTGTTTAGGAAATCATATTCATGTTGTTTCTTGAGTGTGCCGGCTCGCTAATGGTAGGTTGTTTTCTTGTCTGTTTTTAACTCTTTGGGCTCATCTTAGCTGGGCCTTAACAATGGGATCTTTTGTGCTTCTTAGAGATTGTTTCCCCATCAGGGTTTTCCATTGCAACCAGTGGTACCACCAGGTGGGGACTACTTTTTGTATTAATTTCTCAGTTTGAGGCCTCCCTGACTATGGAGTAGCTTACATTCAATCACCAAGCCAATATGAGGGCAGCCCTTGTTGCAGAGCCTCATAGGGATTTCCCATTTAGGATCTAGTAGCCATGCACAAACTTCCTGTGGTCTTCCAGAGTTGCTGGTCAATTCTTTTATTGTTTTCTATCCCACACTTTCAATGTTTCTTCCCTTACCTTCAGGTTCTCGTTTTTGGTTTTGATCATTCTTTTTCCACTTAGATCTTCCTCCTCTTCCTCATTAACTATTTCACTGTTGCTGTAACTATCTTCACATCCTCCTCCTTTCCATTAATATGTCTAAGTCCAACTCTCTACCTTTCTTGGGCCCAGGGGACACATCCACCATTTTTATTCAGACACTAAAATTTGGATTTTTATTTCCAGAGAATGGCATACTGCCCCACTGCCCACCGTGTCTGCTACAAGGATGGCAGCAACATTAGCTCACAAACTGGCTGTTCTCTCTGGCTTCAGTTTTATCTTTGTTTTTGTCCCCTGAACAATTCCCTTTCTTTCCTAAGAGCTCAACTATGTATTTCAAAGTATGTCATATTTTATCAAGCTTTACTATGTGTTTTGTAACAAGAGATTAATAAATTATCTCCTGGAAATATAAATCCAATATAAGTAAGGGGGGAAAACACCACATAATTTCATTTTGGAAAACATAATGATTTATCTAAAGTCATAAATGGGCAGAAGTAAGACTTAAGAGTAGGTCTTTTGGTTCCAAATCCTGTACCATTTTCACTGTGCTTGCTGATCCCTACCTCTTAAAAAGTGAGCACAGTGAGGCAGAGGCAATGACCACCAGATCAGAAGTCAGAAGGCCTAGGTTCTAGTCAATAAAATTACCACCTGTGTAATCTTGAGCAACTTCTTTTTCTTGTCTGATCTGTACTTTCATTACTTCCCACATGGGAATAATACCACCTCAGCCTATTATGAATCTTGTCATTAGAATGTCCATAAACAAAAGACTGAAAATTCTTACACAAGGTTGATGAAGGAGGGAGGAAAGGAGAGAGGGAAGAAGGGAAAGGGAGAGAAAAGAAAGAAAAGGAAAAGGAAAAGGAAAGGAGGAAGAAAGAAGGACAGAAAGAAAGACAAAGAAAAAGAAGGAAAGAAGGATAGGAGGAAAGAAAGAAAGAAGGCAGGAAGGAAAGAAGGACAGGATTTGTCTTATAAAAATATTTCCTTAGAGGTATGGGTGATGTTACACATATTTTGATCCTTGGATATTTTGCTTACAGTTAGTCCTTTTTATCATTGCATACTTAATCATCAAGATTTTCATTCACCATATGATCCTTCCCATCCCTTGTCTTCAGAGTATCCTCTGAGACAATGACAGCACATTGAGATGAAGGTTAGGTAGAGGTGACCACAGAGGGCAGGAGGAGCAAAGAACAGGGGACTCCTTTTCCTGATCTCTGTCCCCCATAAAAACTTATCTGTCCTACGTGCTAGTCCTTTGGAGTCCTTCTACCAGCTAGGTGACTAGATGAGCCACCAAAAACTGATCTAATTGCATAGAGATTATCAATTGTTATTCTTCAGGAAATAGACTTTATAGAGACAGTGTCCCAACCTGATGGAATGACACTAGTGATTAGGCATTCAGCCTTCCCAGGCTAGCAGAGGCATTGTTTTGGAACAAGTAGGCTTCTGGTGAGTCCTCTGATAATATCAGTTTGCTACATTGACAGATAGCCTAGAGGGATCTTGCATGGGCAGCTCAAGCAGAGTTTCTCTTTAGGAGAACTATCTGACCAGCATTGAGAAGGTCCACGTTTTTAGGAGAAGTGACTTTGAGTACAGGAGGAGAAAGCTCTTTTTCATGAAATGCATAGAAATTTCCATGAATTTCATATTTGTGACGTATACTTTTGCAGTGGTGGTGTTGGAACAATAACATATTCCAGTATCAAGTGCAAAATTCAGTTTTACTGTGATCTGTTAAGATGGCTTGAGATGCCTCTACCTTTTAGTTCTGAGTTTATCAAAGTTATAGCCTAGAGTAAATTTGTCCTACTGAGGAATCTGCTTCAAGAAAATAAATCAGGGGTTGGTGGAAAGAGTGGGGGTGGTTGAAAGGGGGTGACTAATCCTAGAATAGGTTAAAAAAGCAAAACACCCAAAGTAGAAATATTAAAAATAGAGAAGCCTTCAGGACCAGATGGTCAGAATTGTGAACAAGCCTAGGGACAGAATTAAATAATCCCTCAGGGAAATATTTTGTCATCATTTTGGAAGCCTGGATGGGCACCCGGAACTGCTGAGAAGCTTCCTGTGCCCCCTCCTCCATTAGAAAGCCTCAGTAGTGAGAGTTAGCTAAAATCTGACCTACTTCCAGGAAAGCTTTTTTGGTCAGAAAGAATGAGTGAAAAAAACCCCACTCAACATAAAATGATATGGAGGCAGTGGGGTACAAAGATAAAAACATTGGATTTGCCATTTAGAAACCTGGACAACAGCCCTAACTCTCATAACAATAATAGTTTATCCAGTGCTTACCTAAGGATGAGCACTGTTTTAAGTGTATTGCACACATCACCTCATTTAATGCTGTACAAAATGCCAATATATAAGGCTATTGTCCCCATCTTACCCATGTGGAAACGCTAAGAGAGGTTCCTATTATTCCACAACCACTGGGGAGCAGAGCCAAGACTTGAACTTGGGTTAGTATTACTCCAAAGTATATGCTTTTATCCATATGCTATACTGATTCATATACCTGAATGGTCTTGGGAAAATTACTCTCTCCCTCAGCCTCAGTTTTCTTTTTCACTGTCAAGTGATCCAGCTAGACTTGTCCCATATGCTAATAAGGAAGAGCATAATTATTGGTTTAATGTTCATCTCTCTTCCAGATTATAAATGCCACAAGGCCAGGGGCTTTCTCTTAAAATTGCCATATTCCCAGCATCTGGCACAGGTTCTAACATGTGGGAGATGCTCAATAAATACTCACTGAATGAATAAATGAACCAGAGCAAGCCTTTTCCCTGTCACCTGTAAATCCCATGATCCAACAACAGAGAAGACACATGAACCTTTCGTATCACTCCTCCTGGCTTCTTGAAGGACTTGCTCAGTGGGATAAAGATTTGCTTGTTTGGTTTCTCTGTCATTCTACCCTTGAAGCCAGCACTAAGTTCTGGACGATGATTTCTGTTCCAGAAACAGCAACCAACTTTGTCACATGTTAAAATCTCTTTATGAAATTAAGAAACAACAGCAGAGTCAATAATAAGAATGTAAAACCATCCTCTTGCTGCCCAGCTTTGGGCTAGTTGTTATAGGGTTAGAGGTGACACCAATTTCCATTGACTTTGGGTGGAAACTTAGGGTTGTCACCAAGGTTAGGGCTTGGTGAGTACAAGCACATGCAAGCAGGGTAGTTACTAAAAATACTCTGTGGAAGAAAGTACCAAGTATGTGATACTGAAGCTAAACACTGTGGTGGACCTGAGAAGGAGGAGGCCCATGTTGGCAGACCTGAAGGCTTTGTGGAGGAAGAATCGTGGTGGGGAGATGGAGTGCAGAGGGGAAGGGTTTGTATAAGTAAAGAAGGTGAAGAAGGAAAAGCCCTTCAAAAGCTTCCCTTTTCCTTCTAGAGAACAGAAAGTTGTACATCAGTTCCTGCTGGGCCCCAGGCATAGTAATAATTGCATCAACTTAACACTTACTGAGCACTGGCTACATGCTATGCACTATATTAAGTACTTTTTCATGTATTATATATTATATAATGCTCAAAACAACCCAGTGAGGTAACACTGATTATTATTACTTCTTCTATTTTGCAGATAAGAAAATTGAGGCACAGAGGGGTTAACAACTTGCCCAGAGAAACCAGCATTCAAACCTGAACACCTGCATCAGGTAAGATTGCTCTTGGGAGAAGAAACTTCTACATGGAACCTTGTTTGCTCTCACGTAAGGAACTCGCATTACTGTGCAGTGAATTAAGGTCTGTGGTAGGGCTTGGGATGAGGACACAAATGGAGAATCTCATGGCCTCCATAAAATTTGGTTACGTCAAAGCCTGGATTCAGTTAGGAGTTTCTCAGCTTTCAGAATAGCCGTGCTTTGGGAGAGGCAGTACGTGCTTTCCCTTTCACAGCCAGGCTTCTGTGCCTCTTCTAGTCCCTCTGATCTCAGGGCCCATAAGTGTGTATTCTGCCTCAGGAAATATAAAGGAAGTGAAAGTCATAAGCCTTATGTTGGGCCTAATATGTAGATCATAATTATGGGAAATCACAAACCTCAAATAGAACAACAGAGTTGGAGTGTGGTTTAGATATATCTAAACTAATCAGTATAAACTTGGAAACTGAAGATTAGAAGAGGGATAAACAAACCATGAGTTCTCAGAAGCTCAGAGGGAGCCAGTCCCCAGGGTTACAAGAAATGAAGCTCATGCTGCTACCACCCATTTCATCCCCATAGGATGGGAGGTATGTTTCATGCAGAATTCAGAAAGCTGGAAAAGAACTTGTGGAAAGTCCTATGTTTCTGATGAGAGGTCAGCATCATTAGGCACAGGTTAGTACCTTCTCCCATGGAAGGGACTGAACACACGGTTTATAGGGGTTCTTCATGATTTTATTTTCAATGCGGAAAGCCCAAGTCTGAAACAAGAGTTAAAGAAAATGCCTCCACATGGCAAAATATGAATTTAAAATCCCATATTTAATATTTCCCAGAGAAGATCAAGATCTATAGTCTCTTTCTTCATGAGCAAAGAAAACATCTTCCTATTATCCTATCACTGAAAGAAATTGCTTCCTGAAGGCAAAAGTGAGGGTCAAAAGTTGGGGAGGAGGGCAGAACTCATGATAGTAAGAATGAAGTCGCTTAACTTTCAATCTATTTACATTTCTTAGACACTGAGTACTCAAGTTTGATGTGTATGTCCTTGTGTTGGATTGTCCTTTTTGTTGCCAAAAGTGTAATAAAGGAAATACTTTGAATTCTTCACACTTCATACTCATGGTTTTTGCTTTTTAGCCAACATACTTTTGTATGTCATTTTTGGGTGTCCTTCTCTATAACTATCTTTATCCATTTAGTAAAAGGATAATGATAATCCTCTGTATTCAGAATTTCTGTGGAAACAGAGGCCTCTTTGGGGAAACATGGAATTTTCTTGCTAAAATTTTATTCCTGGTTATTGATCAATATTATGGCTATACTACAGTCTTTTTTAGTCTTTTCCTATTGAAGTACATCTAGGTAGTTGAAAGTTTGGGGCTAATATGAATAAAGTTGCTATGAACATTTGTGTACGGGTTTTAGGTGAATGTAAGTTTTCATTTCTCTTGAATAAATGCCCAAGAGTGCAATAGTTGGGTTGCATGGTAATTGCATGTTTAATTTTATGAGACTGCCAAATTGTTTTCCATAATGGCTATACCATTTACGTTCGTTCCCACCTGCAATGTAAGATCTAGTTTCTCCATATCCTTGCCAGGATTTGGTGTTGTCACTATTATTATTTTTTTTAATTTTACCCATTCTGGGGGTATGTAGTGTTATCTAACTGTGATTTTATTTTGCATTTTCCTAATGGCTAATGATGTTAACATCTTTTCCTGTGCTTTGCTGTCTTATGTTTATCCTATTTGGTGAAATGTCTGTCTGTTCATGTCTTTAGTTAATTGACTTTTTAAATATCCTCTTTTATAAAGTATCTGTTCAACATTTATTTGTGCCCGTTTTTTTCTATTGAGTTTTCTGTATTTATTTCTCTTTCTTTTTGATTTATAGGATTTCTTTATATAGTCTCGATTTAAAACTTTTGTTTGTTTGTTTGTTTGAATGTAATGCAAATATTTTATTCTACTTGAGAACTGGTCTTTCACTCTCTTAGTTGTGTTTTATAATGAATGGAAAATCTTAATTTTTTTTTAGATTTTTATTTTTTTTTAAATTTTTATTATATATCCCCCCCTTTCTGCTTGTTCTTGCTGTGTTCATTTTTGCGTTCTTCTGTGTCTGCTTGTCTCTCCCTGCTGCGGCGACCCACAGAGTCACCTCACCATCCGGCGGCCTGCCTGCTCGTGATGGCTTGCCCTGCCTGCGGGGGCTTGCCCTGCCCACGGTGGCTTGCCCTGCCCGCGGCGGCTTGCTTTCTCGAAGCAGTCTGCCTGCTCGAGGAGGCCCCGGGAACCGAACCCGGGGCCTCTCATGTGGTAAACCGGAGCCCTACCAATTGAGCTACAGCCAGTTCTGGAAAATCTTAATTTTAATGAAGTCCGATTTATCAAACTTTTCTTTTATGATGAATGCATTTTGATTCTCGTTTAAAAAATCTTTATGACAAGATCATGAAGATGATTTTGTGCTTATAAAAAATTTTTATTGTCCCTTTTTCTATTTTCCTGAAGACTATATGTATAAGTTTGGTGCTCTTTCTTGCTTTAATATTTGGAAGAATTAACCAGAGATGCCATCCAGGTCTGAAGTTTTCTTTGTGGATAGAGCTTAAATCAAGTGTCTAATTTCTTTCACAGATAATAGATTGCTAAGAGATTTTATTTCTTGGTCCTTTGTTTAAATTGTCAAATTTATTGAGGTAAAGTTGTTCATAATATTCTTTTATCTTTTTTATGTCTGAGAGATCTGATGGTATGTCTTCTTTTTCACTCCTGGTATTGGTAATTTCTGTTTCTCTGTCTTTCTTGATCAGAACTTTTAAAAACTTTTTTGTTGTGTAGTGACCTAATTACTGTTAAACATTCCTCAACTTTTTCAATATAATGAATAGTGAATATTCTTTTTACATGTTTTTTGGGGTATATGTGTACCTCTCTGGGGTACAACTAGTAGTGTTATTTTACTAGGTATTGTAATATTGCTCTTCAAGATGATTTTGATATATTACATGGACACCAGCAATGCATTATTATTAATATTTCCTTTCATCCTTGCCAACACTTGGGGCTATAAGTCTTTTAAGATTTTTGCAAATCTGTTGAGTATGGTGGTTTCTTGTTGTTTTTTAAATCTTGCATTTCTCTGAAGTACAGATAAATAGAATATTTTTTCAAACGTTTGCTAGTTAAGTTTTCTCTCTGATTGCATGTATATATCCTCTGCCTTATTTTGATGAGTCTATTTATTTGTCTTTTATTATTGATTTGTAGGGTATATAAATATACTTATAAATAAATATATAAATACATAAATATATTCTATATACTAATCTTTTATAGGTTTTAGGTAGTAAAATATATTCTTCTAGGCTATGTCTTATTTTTTATGTTTTATTTTTTATTTGTTTATGATGTCTTTTGTGATTCAAAAGTTTTAGCTTTAATATAGGCACCTTTAACACCTTATATTTTCTCCTTTTAGCATGTATTCTTTAATAAACCTCCCATACATTCATGTCATCAAGATAGTTTTTTTTTTTTAATTCTAGAAATTTCAAGTTCTGTTTTTCACATATAACTCTTAAATTTATTTGGAATTTATTTTTATGTGTTATATGAGACAGAATTCTGTGTTTGCTTCTTCTTATTGATAAACAGTTGTCTGGTCATCATTGAAATGAATAGTCTATCATTTCCTCACTGATTTGTAATGTTGGCTCTGTAATATACCACATTTTCATATACACGTATGTGTCTGCTTTTAGGTTCCCTTAACAGATTCCAGTGGCATAGTTATCTATTCATGTAAACAAAACACTATGAAAATTATTATAACTTTATACTTATTTATACGAATATGGAAAGCACTGTCTTTCTCTGATTCTTCAAATTTATCTTAATTATTCTTAGCCCTTTATTTTCCAAATAAATTTAGGATCAACCTGTCAAGGGTTTTCTTGGAAATGAGATTACTTTGGGGATAATTACCTTCTTAATAATACAGACTCTTCTTTTCCACAAACATGATAGGCATTTTCATTTATTTATGTTGACTTTAATGTCTTTTGATAATATTTGATTATTTTATCCATAAAGCTATTAAACAGCTATTGTTATAATTACTTCTAATTACCACATTGATTGAGTTTCTATTGTAAATGAAAATATTTAAAAAATTAAAGCAGTAGTTGTTACTAGTTTAAAAAATGCTATCAATTTTGTTTCTTAATTTGTTATCCATCAACCTTTTTTTTTTTCCTTACCGCACCTCCATCAACATTTTTGAACCCTTGTATTTGTTGCAATAATTGTCTGTAGATTCTCCCAGGTTTCTTATGATGAAAAGAATATTATTTGTTAAGAATGACAAATTTTTATTTATTTTTTCTGACTCATACTTTTTATTCTGCAGGTGAGGGTGACTGTTGTTTTTTCAATAGAACGGGTGATATTGAGTATGCTCTTCACTGTAAAAGAATTGCTCCTAATGTTTTACTATTAATTGTGAAATGTTCTTTAGGCTGTTGATCCATGTTCATTTTTGCGAAAAGGATAAGATCATTTAATCCTAGTTGGTTGAGTTGGTTTTATAAGTCACAAGTGGATATTAAGTGATTTTTCTGCACCTATTGAGATGATGATATACTTTTATTTGCTTATATGGAGAATTATTCTAATAAGATTTTAAATATTAAACTATCTTTGCATTCCGGAAATAATTACCTTTTAAGTTTTTTAGTGCATTGCTAAATTTTGATTATTAATATTCTTTTTTTTATTTTAAAGATTTATTTATTTTATTACATATCTCCCCTTCCCCCCGCTGCGGCGACGCGCCGAGAGTGGTCACTGCGCAGGCGCGGCTTTCCCCGCTTGTGGGCGGTCTCTGCGTCCGTTCACGGCCAGCTTTCAGTTTGCGGGTGGCTGGCTGCGCTCCATCCGCGGGCGACCTGCCCTGCCCGTGGCGGCTCTTGCCATGTCCGTGGCAGCTTCTTGCCCTGCCCACGGCGGCTCCGGCCCACCCATGGCGGCTTGCCATTCTCAAGGCGGTCTGCCCGCTAGGAGAGGTCCCCGGGAATCGAACCCGGGGCCTCCCATGTGGTATGCCGGCGCCC
>PVKH010004431.1:0-23346 GCA_004027955.1 Chaetophractus vellerosus
GGAACCGAACCCGGGCCCGGGGCCTCCCATGTGGTACACCGGCGAGCTCTTTATCCACTGAGCTATCTAGCCGGGCCCATTACTTCATTCTTTACAGAGAAATTCACACTTAACAGGTGAAAACTTATTCTCTCAACGTCTAGCTTTTTGTGCACTGAACTGTGTACCCATTTCTCTCTTTTGACTCAGAGAAAGTAATATATTTCTCTTTCCTACTTGAAACTGATTTCCTTCAAGTTCCTAGGAACTAGGTTATGTGTTATTTCTTCTGTTTTCAACTCCTCTCTTCTCCACTGACTCCTTTAGTTCCAAACCTACTCATATCTCCTTAAAACAAAACAAACTCTCTATCTTAATCTGTTTATGTCTCTATCGCTCTGTTTCTTCTCTTTGTTGCCAAACTTTGTAAAAGAGTAATCAACACCTGCTGTCTGTACTTCTTCACATTGTCATTCATGCATTGGTCCCACTTTTCCCCTTTACTAAAAGATAAAATCACTAATGATCTCTTATCAAAACTAGTAGTCATTCCTCAGTTTTTTCTTATTTGACATGGGCAGCATTTATTTTGTTGCCATGCTTCTTGAAATTCTTCTTGAAAGAGTTGAAAGAGTCAGCTTTTGTGAAAGAGTTCTATTTAGGTTTTCTTTCTACCTCTAGGACTGTTGCTTCATAGCCTTCCTCACTTGCCCCTTTGTCTTATTCTTAAATGTTGGTGTTCTTCAGGGTTATGTTCTTGGTGCTCTTTACCCTTCTTCCCAGATACTCTCATAGCTCTGTGGTTCATGTCATCATCATCCTTATAAAAATATTTCCAGACCTAAGCTTCAGATAGCTTTATGTTTACTAGATATGTCCATGTTCATATTTCACAATAGGTACTTCAGATTCAGCATGCTTATCAGCCTGCTTGCTTCCTAGGCCTGCTTTATATCTGGTTAAAATGTCTCATTCTGATTCTTCAGTGAGGTTTCATCTTTTGGGATACTCCTGCATTTTAAAATCTATCAGTTTTAAAGCATTATATCCTACACTTTCATTTACATCTTTCTGCATTGCCACATTATGAGGCTCCTGGTGTCAGTAACGTTATTCACTTTTGTACTTGTAAACGATAAACTTTTGTTGACTTGTGTTAAGTAAAGTCTCACAAAGTAAAGAGACTTTATATAAAGTATATAACCTGAAAAGTCACTTAAATTATGAATTGTAAATGGAAAGTTGTCCTTTTTGGTCTACATTCACCATCCCTGTTCATTGCGTTGTCTTCCAGCCTTTGCTGATTTATTAACCTTGAACAAGTAGGATCTAGGTTAATACAGACAATTTCTAGAGTGGATATTTGAGAGTCGATTGGTTTTTCACCTTTTCTTGAAGGTCCCTCTCACCTCCCTTCAGAAATAATCTTACTAAAAAGAATTCTCAAATACATTTTTATAACTTGTACTGGCTGTGATTTCACCTTGTTTTTCATAATGTTTGGACCAAGGTGAAATACTTTATTGAGATCATAATGAGTGAATAGTTTAGTTTGTCTCTCTGGATTTATTTTTCTGGGTATTTTATTTAAATGGAATCTTAGGATTTGTGGCTTTTTGTGTCTGGCTTATTTCATGCAACATCTGTTCAAGGTTCAACCATGTTGTGAATGTGTTCCACTGTATGGATATACCACATTTTGTTTATCCATTTTGTTTGTTGATGGATATTTGGGTTGTTTCCAACTCTTAGCTATTGTGAATAGTGCTGTTGTGAGCATTCACATACCAAGTGTATGTCTGAATACCTGTTTTCAATTCTTTGGGGTGTATGCCTAGGAGTGGAATTGCTGGGTCATATGGTAATGCTGTTTTTAACTTTTTGAGGAAACACCAAACTGTTTTCCACAGCAGCAAACCATTTTACATTACCACAAGTAGTGTACAAGGGCTCTTGTTTCTCCACATCTTTGCCAGTACTTGTTATATTTGTCTTTTTTTTTAAAGAGCCATCCTAGTAGGTGTGAAATGGTACCTCATTGTGCTTTTGATTTACATTTCCCTAATGACTAATGATGTTGAGGATCTTCATGTACTTGTGGGCTATTTATATATCTTCTCTGCAGAAATGTCCACTCAAATGTCCATTCAAGTTCCTGCCCATATTTTTAATTGGGTTGCTTGTCATTTTTGTTGTTGAGTTGTAAGAGCTTTTTATTTATTCTTGATACCAAATCTTTATTAGATATGATTTGCAAATATTTGTTGTCATTCCTTAGGTTTTATTTTCACTTTCTTGATAATATCCTTTGATGCACAAAATTTTTAAAGTTTGAATATGTCTAGATCATTTTTGTTGTTGTTGGTGGTGTTATATTTGATGTCAGATCTAAGAATTCATTGCCAAATTCCAGGTCAAGAAGATTTCCCCCCATGTTTTCTTCTAAGAGTATTATGGGTTAGCTCTTATATGTAGGTTGAATTAACTTTTGAATATAATGTGAGATAAGAGTTCAGCTAACGTATTTTTCTATGTGAAGCAATTTTTTGTTGTTCATAAAGTAAGCTAAGGTTTAAATTCTTATTGCTTGTAGTAGTGGAGAAGATGGCTGTTCACGGGTCACTTCTTGGTGTTTTTCATTGTTTTCTCTTATTTTTGCTCTGGTTGTTCCTCAGCTATGGTTAGCAGTCAGGAAAACATTTAAAAGCATCTCTCTTAAATGCTAACTGTATGGGGACATTATTTCGGTAGGAAAAGTGGAAATAGCTACCATCTCTTTTTAGAGAATGAACGCACCTCACCACTGAAATTGAAAGGTAAAACAATTCTTATGTAAAAGTACCATTTTTAAAATTTTGAAAACGTTTCTCTTGTTCTTCCCTCCTGCTGTGAATGATCTCATAAATGATCATAAAACTCCTTCATCTTGCCTACAAGAACCTTTTACTTAAAGCAGTTATTTCTTTTTTAACTTGAGATAGTCAAAATATACTCTTGAAAGGGCAAAGGGTGTGTAAACTGGATTTTATAGACCTTTATTGTGATTGTCTATATTTCTGAGCTTGTCACGATCACCTTCCCAACTTTCTTTTTAAAATGGAAATAATGGGAGTATAATTGGGAAATAATGAGTAAATAAAATACTGTGATGCTTAGATAAAGTCGTAGTTGAACTGTTTTCTTGAAGATATTGTTTTGTTAACTTTTTAGAAACACAGACCTTTTCAAGTTATATATGAATTATCTACTTTCTCCCCAAGCCATTAACTGGTTAGGCAAGTCAGTCCATGTCTTTGTTTCTAGAACAGTGGTGTCCAGTAGACATACATTGCTAACCATGTAGATAAAATAAAAAAATTTTCTGGAAACTCTATTTAAAAAATTAAAAGGAGGTGAATATTTTCTTTCTTCTTAAACAACAGAAATTTATTGGCTCATGGTGTGGCATTCTTGGGCTGGCTGCTGGTGATACTTGGGGTTCTTCAGCTTTTCTGTCACATGGCAGGAATTATTTTTTAATAATTTATTTAAACTTAAGTAATATATCCAGAATATTCTTTCAACATATAATTAACATTAAAATATTAAAAAATTAATGATATTTTTGCATTTTTTTGGATTGCTGGGTATATTGTCTCATCTCAGTTGGGTCTAGCCACATTTCTAATGCTCAAGAGCCACTTATTACTAGTGCCTCCTGAATGGACAACATAGTTCTAGAGTATACTTTGTTACTGGCCCTACTTTGAGGGAGGTATTGTATTGGACATGTTTGGGGGCAGTTCAGCACCTATTTAACCCTACTTCCTGTAACAGCCAACAGCCTTGGGTTTGTTTGTTTGTTTGAGGATTCACTTTTCATCCATTCTTGGTCAATGTAGTTGTGGAGCCAACTCTACTACCAGCTCAAAGGACATGCTACTCACAGAGTCTCACAGTTCTATCCACGGGATTGAGACTTATTGCATAGAGTGAGGTCCTCTTATCTCTTACCTGTGAGATGTGAGCCTGAGAACAAGAAAAGGGCTATTGCTGCTGCAGCAACCACCTTGAGACATTGTGGTTTCTGAGATTAGAGCCAGCACTGAGAAATGGAGAGAAGGAACCTGGGCTGTTGCTATAGGATTTTGAAGTTCTGTTTCATGCCATACCCAAAACAAAGTAGAAAGTTTAGAAAATGGTAAATTACCATTTTTGCTTAAGCCAGTGCACATTGAGTTTTCCAAAAAGTCAGCAGAAGTAGTCCTAGTGAAACAAGAGATGGTGTGTAGGGAGGTCCAATTGAAAATGGCATTATGGTCTTAGAATGTTCCAGTGGGTCAGGGTTGTTCTGGAGTTGGGGGGGGGGGGTTCCACCAGTTAGAAGTTGTGTTCATTGTTATTCTCAGGGCCTCAAATGCTTGGGTTGACCTCTTACTGTTTTTTTTCCCTCAAATCTATAGTAGGGCCCGTAACAAAGTATATTATTTTTTTTATTTTTTAGGAGGTACCAGGGATTGAACCCAGGACCTCGTACATGGGAAGCAGGCGCTCAATCACTGAGCTATATCTGCTCCCCAATAAGAGTTGGTTTTTTCGTTTGTTTGTTTTGTTTTTAGGAGGTACCGGAGATCGAAACTGGCACTTTGTACATGGGAATCAGGCGCTTAACCACTTGAGCTACATCCGCTCCCCCAGACATTTAAATTTAAACGCTCTTTCCAAATACAGTGAAAAATTGCCACATTGTCTACTGAATAAAGGAGATCAGAAATGCAAGTAACATAATTATTTGTTCCCCTGGGGTTGTTTTCTCATTGGTTCTTAGTACTTGCTTTGCCTAAGTGCAGAGCTTATTGTGATCAGCTTTTTACTCATTTAAAAGGTCTTATATTTTAAAGACTTTTAACTACAAATTATTTAAAATTTTCCTTTTCAAAAAAATGTTCCTCTCTAAGAATTATACAATAAAAGGAATTCACTCTAATCATAGAGAGAAACAGAGACACACAGAGAGTCTGGCAGAAAGACAGGCCCAGAATGTCTCAGACAGACAGACAGACAGACAGACACACACACACACACACACACACACACAGAATGGGTTTTGTTGTTGCTAATTGTTTTTTTAACTCTGTATTTTACTTTTATTATATAATACAAAATGTCTCCAGGTGATAAACCATTCTTTTAAGTAGCTGAATATATGCTACAGGATGGATAGAGCAAATTTATTCAACTATTTCTCTATTAATGGACATTTTTCCATTACAAACAATACTGTTACAAACATCCTTGCATATATATACTTGTGTATTGGTGCTGTTATCTCTCTCTCTTTTTTTTTTTAAACGGTGCTGGGGGCTGGGGATTGAACCCAGGACCTCGTATGTGGGAAGCTGATGCTCAACCACTGAGCCACATTGGCTCTGCTGAATTGTTTTTTTGTTTGTTTGCTTGCTGTTTTTTTTTTTTTTTTTTTTTTTTTTTTTTTTTTTTTTTTTTTTTTTTTTTTTTTTTTTTTTTTTTTTTTTTTTTTTTTTTTAAAGAAGGAGGCACTGGGAACCGAACTTGGGACTATGTGGGAAGCAAGTGCTCAACTGCTTGAGTTATATCTGCTCCCCTTGAATTTTTAATTAATTCATACTGTAATTCATTAATTCAATATGTAATTAATACATATTGTCGATTACTTTCCCAGAAGATTGTAGCAGTATATGAATTTCCCTGCATCTTGGCCACGACTGGATATTATCAGTTTGAGGGGGGAAAATGCTATCTCTCTGTTGATTTGATTTGTACTTTCTTGATTACTGGTAAGGTATGGAGCATCTTTTTTATGCTCGTTTACCATTTCCGTTTCCTCTATGACTTCTCTGTGACATTGCTATTTTCTTTCAATTGTGTGGAATTTGTAAAATCTTTTTTTTTTAATCCTTATCAATTTGTGTATTAGGTACAATTGTTAATATTATTTAAAAATTATTATTTGTATTCATTGTATTAAAGTCAGAAAATGGCAGCAAAAAGAAGAAAATAAAATCACCCAACTACTCACACAGAGATAAACTGCTCAGAATTTTGATATTCGACATTTTTCTAAGCATATGTATTTATATTATTTCCTACCAAAGTAAAAGTTTACTTGGTATGATATATTTGAAAAATACAAAATATTTTATTTGTGTTTAAATACAGTGTAGAAAAAATACAAGCAATTCAAAAAACTTTTTTTTTAAATGGAGGTTATGAAGAAATTGATTTCATGACCCACAGTTTGAAAAACATTGCCTTAAACTCATATAACCTTGATAAAAGTAAAAACTAAATTTAAAACAGGTTACATAAAATTTAATACTTATTTCAAGATAATTTTAAAACCTTCTAAAATTTTACTTTATTTAGATTTTTTCAGATATTTAATAAAACTCATTAGAGAAATATTCAAACATAAAAATAGAAAAAAATAGTAAAATGAACTCTAGTATATCCATCTTTCAGGTTTAGCAGTTTTTAGCATTTTGCCAATCTGGTTTTATTCATCTCTCCCGACTTTTTTTTTCTTTGTTAGATTTTTTAAAAAATATTTTTTAATTGAAGTATATCATTCTTACATGACATGCGTAAAGAATAAGTATATAGTAAAGATTGTGAACTTACAGAGTAAACATACATAACATCATATGGGGGTCTCATACATCACCCCTCCACCAACACTTTGCATTGTTGTGAAACATTTGTTACAAACTATGCAAGAGCATCATCAAAACATTTCTACTAACTATAGTCCCTTATCTTACGTTTGGTGTGTTTTTCCCCCAGCCCACCCTATTTTTAAAAAAATATATTTTATTACAGAGGTTGTGAACTGGCAAAACAATCACACACACGTGTAGAATTCCCATACAATACCCCTTTACCAACATACCACACCATGCTGGAACACTTGTTACAGATTATTTATTTATTTATTTATCCCCACTTTGCTGCTTGTGCTCACTGTGTCCATTTGCTGTGCGTTTTTCTGTGTCTCCTTGTCTCCCTTTGTTGTGGCATCTTGCTGCGCCACCTCACTGTGCGGTGTGGGCCAGCTTGCTTTCACCAGGAGGCCCTGGGAATCCAACCCAGGGCCTCCCATATGGTAAATGGGAGCCCAACCAATTGCGCCACACCCAATTCACAGTGGTAATAACATCATCAGACTCTTACCACCAACCATGGTCCATAGCATACATTTGGCACACTTTTTCCATATACCTCCCTTATCAACACAGTACATCTTTGGCATTGATGCAAGAATATTATAGTATTGCTGTTAACCACAGTCTATAGGTCGCACCAGTTGTAGTTTTCCCACGCTTCTCCACATTCCCACAACTCTGCAATAGTGATGTACATCTACTCTAACTCACAGATGGACACTCTTGCATTTGTACCCTCAACCACAGTTCTCATCCACCTCTGGGTTCACTGTGTTATTCAGTCCCTAGATTATTCTTTAGCTTGCTTTCAATTGTCATTTACTTCCACAGACGACCCTTTTCAGCCACAATCCCATTTATAAATCAGCTGTTACTTATTATAATGTGTTACCATCAACTCTATCCATTTTTTGAATTATTTTTAAGTGAATCTCAGGTCATATTTTAACCATGAATAATTGATTATCAATAAGTAGAAAATGATGTGGTTATTTTAAAAAAGAAAAGAAAGACATTATATCTAACAAACTTCGTAATAATTTTATGATATCACCTACCAGTCCACATTTATGTTTATCCATTTGTCTTAAAAATGAATCTGGATGCAAACAAGGTCCATATATACCTACTAATTAGTATCTTAAGTGCCTTTATTTTTCCTCCTATTTTAAAAATTACATTCCATTTATTTCATTGACAATAGATCACTTTTTGGGATTTGGCTGAATGTTTCCTTTTGGTGTTTAGCTTTTTCTTCTTATTTCCTATAAAATGGTAATTAGATATAGAAGTGTAGATTCAACTCTTCTGGCAAATATACTTCAAAGGCGATGTAGGGATGTTCCTATACTACCTCATGATGAGTCACCAAATGTTTGGTGTCCCACTTATGATGATATTGAAGATGATCCATAACTTGAATTACTGCCATCCTGATCCATCCATTTATTTTTCATCTTCTGGTTTTAGCAAACATTTGATGATAGTTGCCTAGCTTCATAATTTCATTAAGTGCTGAAAAGCAATGATTTTCTGAGCCTTGTCATTTCTTGTGCATTCCTATAAAGAACTTTTCTTTATCAACTGTTTACCTTGAAATAGTTCATACAAGACAGGTAGGATAAAAGCTTGATTTCTTTCTCTTTGTGCATGAAATTTGAGAATGAGTAGGTATCCTAGAAGCTTCCAGATTTGACCAGGTTTTTAGTGTCATTATGGTGTCTGTGGATTTTATTTGGTGTGTTTTAATCTATTGCAGTCATTCTTTTTGATGCTCAAATCACCTCTTGCTTTGGATAGTAAAGAGCACCTTTAAGTTGGCTCCTGTGTCCTTTGGCACAACCTAGAAAGCCTTTATCACTTCCTTGCTTTCTGGCACAGTATGTCCCAGGATCAAATTGTACATTTCCTAGTATATTTCTAGTTCTGGGAATAGGCATTTTTCCAAGGAGCTCTGATTCTTTTTTGGTGGAAATAATTTGGAGAGCACAATCTGAGTGCTAGGGGTGCTCATTACTGCTGGGTTATTTGCTTTAAGGCTTTTTTATGGACTGAACTAGGAAATCTTTTTTTTTTAATCTCTCTTTTTTTTATAATAAGTTTTATTTTATTTTATATAAAATTTTTATTTATTATACATCCCCCCCTTTTTGCTTGTTCTTGCTGCGTTCATTTTTCTCTGCGTTCCTCTGTGTCTGCTTGTCTCCCCCTGCTGGGGTGACCTGCCGAGTCAGCTCACCGGCGCGGTGGCCCACCTGCTCATGGGGGCTCACCCTTGCTTGCAGGGGCTTGCCTTTTTGCCCGCCCATGGGGGCTTGCCTTTGCCCGCGGCAGCGTGCCCCGCCCGCGTTGGCTTGCCTTCTCGAGGAGGTCCGCCTGTTTGAGGAGGCCCGGGGACCAAACCCGGGGCTTCCCATGTGATAAACCGGCGCCCTACCAACTGGGCTATACAGCTGGCCCCTCTTTTTTTTTTTTTTTTTTTTTTTTAAGAAAGGGAAAACTACATTATGAGTTCACTATAATGCCGTGTAACAAATCACTCCATGACAGCGGCATAAAACAATAATAATCATTAGATTATCTCATGTGGTTTATCTGTGGGTCAGGAATTTGGGAGCATCTTACCTGGACAGTTGGCTTGGGTTTTCTCATGAGATTGCAGTGAGATGTTGGTGGATGGCTGCAGTCAACAGAATGCTTGACTGAGATTGGAGAATCCACTTCCAAGGTTGCTTACTCACATGACTGGCAAGTTGTGGTTCCCCAGTTGGTGGGAGGTCTTAATTCCTCTTCACATTAGCCTTTCCACAGAACTATTTGGGTATCCTGACAGCTTCATGTCTGGCCAAGACGAATGATCCAGCAAACTAAAGTGGAAGCTTCAGTGTCTTTATGACCTACCCTTGGAAGTCACATACCATCACTTCTGCCATACTCTATTGGTCACACAGCACAGCTCTGATTCAGTATGGGAGGGCATGGGCCATCAGATGAGGATCATTGGGGACCATCTTGGAATCTGGCTACCACAGATGACTGTAATTTCAATTTAAAAATACAGAATTTATTCTTACTTTATCTTATACTTGTCTTTTACCCTAAAAATCTTGCTTCCTAAGACATCAGCACAGTTTGTTTTATCCTACAATGTACATAAAATAATTTCAAAATAACAATGCTAATATTACTAAGAAAACTGCTAAGTGCAGTTTAAAGTTTCTTGGTGGCTCTTTTTGTTCTTAGAATTACAGTCAAAATACTATACCCTAGACATATTGGAAATTGTTTTATGTGTCATTTATACAACCAATTTGATACACAATTTTGGATTGCTTTTTTTTTTTTACCTTCTAGGTTAATGATATGTTTTAATATGTAAAACATAAAGTGTTCTAAAATCAAAATGATGGAATAGGGTACATTCAGAATTGTTCTACTTTTCATTCCTTTCCTTTACCTTGTTTTCCACCCATGGGTAACTTTTTTAGTGTTTGATCCATCTGTCCAGTTTTTCTTTTCTATATATTCACCCCCTCACCTTTTGATAATAAATGGTAGCATATTAAAAGTGCTCTACTGTATTTTGTTCTTTCATTTAACCATATGTCCTGAAGATTATTCCATATCCGCATAAAGAAATTGTCATTTCTTTTTATAACTACATAATACTCCACCATGTGGATATATCATAGTTTATTTAAACAGTGCCCTGTTATTGATAGTCATTATATTGTTTCTAGTCTTGCTGTTAGAAAAAGTTTTGCACTGAATAGCATTATGTATACATCATTTTGTATTTTTGTCAGTGAATTTTTGGGACAGGCTCATAGAAGTAGGATTGTTAGGACAAAGAGAAATGCTATATATAATTTATCTAGATATTGCAAAATTTCCTTCCACAGGGTTTGTATCATTCTCACTAGCAGTGTATGAGAGTGTTCCTCACAGATTTGCCATTAGAGTATGTTGTCATATTTTTTTGCCAATTTGTTACCTTGGTAAAATTTTAATATGAAAAAAAATCTTATTGCGAGCAAGTTTGGGCAACTTTTCGTTGGTTTAAGGACAATTTGCACTGACTTTCTGGTGAACTGTCTTGTTTGCACACTTTTCTATAAAGTTAATCCTTTTCAGTTTAGAGAGACTCTTTATCATGTAAATTAATGATTTGTCTGAAATATAAGTTGGATTTCTCCTGTTTGCTATATTCTTTTTTTTTTTAAGATTTATTTATTTTATTGCATATCTCCCCTTCCCCCCGCTGCGGCGACGCGCCGAGAGTGGTCACTGCGCAGGCGCGGCTTTCCCCGCTTGTGGGCGGTCTCTGCGTCCGTTCACGGCCAGCGCTTGATTCAGTTCGCGGGTGGCTGGCTGCGCTCCATCCGCGGGCGACCTGCCCTGCCCGTGGCCGCTCTTGCCCTGTCCGTGGCAGCTTCTTGCCCTGCCCACGGTGGCTCCGGCCCGCCCCTGCCCGCCAGGAGAGGTCCCCGGGAATCAAACCCGGGGCCTCTCATGTGGTATGCCAGCGCCCTATCCACTGGGCTATCGAGCCGGCCCCTGCTATATTCTTTTGACTTTGCAGTTTCTTTTATCAAGGAAAATATTTTCACTTTTACCAAGTCACCTTTATCCATTTTCCCCCTTATTGCTTCTGGGCATTGACTCCCATTCTGGAAGGTTTTCTCCACACAAGTTATTAAGGAATTCTTTTTCTAAGAAAACTCCCAAGTGCAGTTTAAGGTTTCTTAGTGGTTCTTTTTGTTCTTAGAACATACCCCTTTAGGGAATTATAGTCAAAATGCTATATCTTAGACACATTCAGGAGCAAATCAGCAAGGTTGATTTTCTATCATAGCAGTTTTGGCAGAAGAAAACTGGGTTAGATGTTCCCTTGGGATTCATTCATTGATACTAAATTCAGAAAGAAAGATGACTGTCAAGTAAAGTGACAAAGTAGCACTTCTTTTCCAGGATTCACTTTCCCACCAGCATTTTAATTTTAAAAATTTAGGACCTATAGAAAAGTTGCAAGGATGAAAATCTTAATGTATTAATTATTTTCATTCTTTAGGTGCATTTTATCTGGTATTTGAATATATGGACCATGATCTGATGGGACTACTGGAATCAGGCTTAGTTCATTTTAATGAAAACCACATAAAGTCATTTATGAGACAACTCATGGAAGGTCTGGATTATTGTCATAAGAAGAACTTTTTGCATAGAGATATTAAATGTTCAAATATTCTTCTAAATAATAGGTATGGATATGAGCTTGATATAAATGTTTAAAATGCATGTTGTGTAATGCATAGCTTGATTCTGTTAAAAGGTTATAAAATTTAGCTTATTGCTTCTAACTATTTTAACATAATCAGTATTATAGCTTGAGGTACCTCTAAAGTTTATGTTAAATGTACTTTAAATTAGGTGCTAATAATTTGTAATGTTCATAAAATAATATTTAGTTGACTTAAATTTTCTTTCAGATGAATGGGTCTTCAATTAATAATATGATTTCATCTTTAGGTTAAGAGAATATTTTACACTTCTTGTTTTTCAAAATAGTTTTCTTTTTATTGTTTTAGGAGGTACTGGGGATTGAACCCAGGACCTCTTTCATGGGAAGCAAGTGCTCAACCACTCGAATTACATCCACTTCCCTACAACAGTTTTTTTTTTTTTTTTTTAAGATTTATTTATTTTATTACATATCTCCCCTCCCCCCTGCTGCGGCGACGCGCTGAGACTGGTCACTGCGCAGGCGCGGCTTTCCCCGCTTGTGGGCGGCTTCTGCTTCCATTCACGGGCCGGCTCTGCTTCAGTTCGCGGGTGGCTGGCTGTGCTCCATTCGCGGGCGACCTGCCCTGCCCGTGGCGGCTTTTGCCTGTCCATGGCAGCTTTTTGCCCTGCCAACGGCGGCTCTGGCCCACCCATGGCGGCTTGCCATTCTCAAGGCAGTCTGCCCGCTAGGAGAGGTCCCCGGGAACCGAACCCGGGGCCTCCCATGTGGTATGCCGACGCCCTATCCACTGGGCTATCCAGTCGGCCCCCCCTAAAACAGTTTTAAAGTGAACTTTTTTTGACTTAAGTTTACTCATGACGTATGTGTGTGTGTGTATATATATACACACACACACACACACACACAAACATATATGTAAAGTTTATGTTAAATATTTCACTAACTTGTACTCTGATACTTTCTATTGTAATTGGTATTGTTTGTTTGTTTTAATGAGGTCTGCCTAGTCCTGATTTTAATAAATAGAAAATGTTCTATGTAGCTAGCTCCTACAACCAATGGAAAAATTAAACATAAATTTAAGATAATAAGATTTGGTTCTTGAGCATTGCTTGCTTGAATTAAACAGGTAACTTGTCTTATTTATTGTTAAGGATTAGTAAAAATTAACTCCTATTGCTATATTTTCATCAATGTATTGTTTTTAAATGGTAATTGAGTAGTGTTGATATACTGTTATACTGGTACTATTGTCATAAAAGCACTAGTGTTGTAATAATAGCACTATTCAAATAGTACTGAATAGTAACTGAAACTATCCAAAGCAAAATACTAATTTTTCACCTTATCTTTTTGTGAATTTTGACTTTTACTGACTTTCCCTTTTAAGTTGGACCTTGATGGTACCGCAGTATGATCAGAGTTAAAGTTTATATTGTAGGAACAGAAAATGAATGTGTATGATCAGTTCAGAGTAGACTAATATCTTTTGTGCATTTTGTCTTACTTTTACCAGAGGGCAGATAAAACTTGCAGATTTTGGACTTGCTCGATTATATAGCTCAGAAGAAAGGTAAGAATAATTTCAAATAAATATTTTAGACATTAGAGTCCAGTTTTAAAAGCTATACTGAGAATACCGTATTAATAGTGTGTGTGTATGTGTCTGTGTTTAAAGGGGAAATTTACTTCTCATAGTTTACGTGAAATAATGAAGTTTTATACTGTATTGATGTTGACTACTAATTTTAATTTACTTTTTTAAGAGAAATTGTAAGTTTCCAGAAAAATCATGCAGGAAAATAGAGTTCCTATATTATCTCCCCCCACCACCACCACCATACACACACACAATTTCTCCTATTGGTATCACTTTGCATTAGTGTGGTACCTTTGTCACAATTGAACTAACAATATTATTATAAGTGTAGTCCATATGTAAAACATCAGGGTTCACTGTTTGTGTAGTCCTTATGTTTTTAAAACAATTTTTTTATTAACATATATACAAACTAAATTCTCTCCCTTTTAATCACATTCATATACATAATTCAGTGTTGTTTATTACATTCACAGTGTTGTGCTACCATTACCAGAACTTTTCCATCACCCCAAACCGAAACTCTGTACCAATTAAGCACTAACTTCCCATTCCCTACCCCTACTCTGGCCTGGCCCCTTGTAACCTTTATTCTAGTTTCTGAGTCTGTGGATCTGCTTATTTCCAATTCTTTTCATATTAGTGAAATCTATTTCTTTTACCTGTTATACTTCCAATATTTTTATTTAACAAAGGGTTCTATTTTTTTTTTTTTTTTTTTAAGTTTGGAACTGTTCTAGAGCCACAGCTATTCCCTCATTGAGGGTATGAGAAAACTGAATCCCAGAAAGGGTTGAATAAAAATTTTAAGGTAAAAGAATATTTGTTGGCAGAGGCAAAGGTCCAAGGTTTTTTATTCCGAATCTTTTATTCTTTTCATCATATGCCACAGTGCCTCTTGGTAGAAATTTTGTAAAATTGGTCTGAATGTGTACTTAATCCAAAATCTCACTTGAAGTATATTTTTTGAATGACTAACAGTGGAGATGAAAAACAGATAATTATCATTTTCTATCTTATAGATTCTTTTTATGCAGATATTCATTCATATTTGGAATAGATATGTTCCAGAAAACCTGACTATAAAGCAAAATTCTATGTATCAAACTCCATTTTCCCATTGATTTCCTTTTTAAAATGGAATGTTGCGTTCTGGTGGAGTTTCTTTAAAGTCCATTGGAGAAGTAGGCTTAATTTAATGAAATGCCTTTCAAATATGTATGTATATTGTTCCAGTAAATTTTAGAGTAACATACTGATTTTAAAAGAATCTAAGAGAAGACAAGCAGACAAATAAAAGAAATCTGCCTTTGGAAGACTTCCTTCCTGTCCCAAGTTTTCTAGATTTCTTGCAGTAAATACACAGCAAATGATAAATATACAGCAAATGATTTTTTATTTGTAGTCCCACCTTTTTTTTTTTTACCATAAACAGAAAGAAATATAGGACTTTGCCATACTATATTAAGTTGAAGTAAATTTGCTACTACAGATAGTTTAAGTTAAGTGTTCAAGAAATTTAGTTTAATGTTTGTTTCCAAATAGAGCAGATTTAAGGTTATCACTGTTGTCATATCAACCACAACATCTCTCTCACTCATTTGAGTTTGAATATGCTGTTTTGAATTTGAAGAAAACTGGGTCGAGTTATAGCTAGGAAATAGGAATTGGACCTTTGGGACATGTGACCAATATGGATTCCACCTCTGTCATGTGTGCTGCAGTAGAAAGAAAGAGAACTACTGGGTTAAAATTAGGGGTGAAATGTTTTTTTTTTCCCTCATTTTTAACATCAGTATTCATTCTTTATTGGGAACTGTAGAGCTTGAGGACAGGTTTTCGCCCCATTTCTTCATTACCTATTAATCTTTCATTATCTGTTTTAAGTTCATCTTTTCCTGAGATTTTCCACTACAATGATACTTCCTTTCTCTGAGTTTTATTTTACTGAGTCATTGCTCCAGTTCTTTTTCAAAGGATGGGGTATCTTTTTTTCTCTTTGTGTGACTGTCCCATAATTTTTCAAAGTGTGCTTTCTACATAAATTGAAAATAACTTCATCTTCTAGAGGAGAGACTATAAGAAAATAAACCAACGGTCCTAAATCAGGAAACTTTGCCTCATGTCCTGGCATTGCCATTTAACCACTTGTGGAATTTTGGACAAGTCTCTTCATCTCTCTGGGCCTTATTATTTTCTATTTTAGCTGAGGGATTTAGAATAAATGATCTCTAAAATCCTTACTTATACAGTGTAGAAAACCAAATCTCTTGTGTTCTAAAAATTACTGTGGTCTAAATAAAAGTTTTGTAAACACAAACCAGAAGCCCAGTTCATTTCAGTGTTATGATCCAATTACGAGAGAAAGGGAAGAAGTGAAAGGAGTTAGAGGTTTAAAAAAAAAAAGTGTTGAGAGGAAGAACAAGACACACTGGTTCACTTAAACTATCCTCCCAAAACACACACTTTTCTGAAAGCAATATTGCCATCTAGTGGCTTTTCAGAAAATTGCCATTTGCCCAAGGGCCAGATGAAGTTACATTCAGGATTAAAAATTGCCTCCTAAACTTTGGTCATTATTACTTGAGTCCTTGTCACTCTAGCTAGATTATCACTTTAAAGACACAGTAAATGCTTGATTGACTCTGATCTGGGAGAAGGCCATCCTAATCCTAAGGAGAGTAAGCTTTAAGAATAGAAATGTTGTTTAGATCACAGACTTAATAGTAACATCAAGATTAAATTGTACATCCTTCATGGGAAAGGCAGACAGTTTGTTTTAAAAAAACACGGATCAATTTTATGGATACAAGTTAATAAAGCATGCAATTCATCCAAAATGGACAATTTGGTGTAATCACATAGTTTTGCATTCATCATTTCAGTCATTATTAGAGCATTTTCATTATTTTAATAATAAAAGGCAGACAAACAAAATTCTTCATCTCTCAACCTCTCTTTGTTCCCCCTCCTGTATATAGCTTCTATTTCTGCTTATTTTTGCACAATTATTTATTTATTAAGCAGTTTTATTGGGATATATTCACATACCGCATGATCTATCCAAAGTGTATAATCAGTGGCTTTTAGTATAATCACAGTGTTGTGCATTCATCACCACAAAATATTTTAGAACAATTTCATTACTTCAAAAAGAAAAACTCCCATACCTGTTAGCATTCCTTCCCCAGCCCTACATAACCACTAACTAATTTCATCTTTATATATTGATTTATATTTACATTTTATATAAATGGAGTCATACAATATATAGTACTTTCTGTCTGGTTTCTTTCACTTATGCTTTTTTTGGTCTGATATTAACATTTTGTAGTATTAACATACATTTGTTCAGCTTCAAAGAAAGATGGTCATAATTTGCAATTTTAACATATTCATATTTCACATGTGGTTTTACTATGCTATACAGTTCCATGTTACATTTTTCAGCTTTCCATTTAGTTCCCTTTAAACCATTCACGCTCACGTAATAGTACTGCTAATTACAAACATTATGTTGGGCTTTCATTTTTTCTCTTCGTTTCCAAAGATTAACACACATCCTTTTTACCAATTCTGCACAAGTTAACCATCAGCTTTCCATTCTCTAAACTCAATTTAGTTTCTGGTGACCCCTATTCAAGTTAGTAACTCGATGAGGTCACACAATATATTTAGTTCATAGTAGTGCAGTCATACAGTATGTCCTTTCGTGTCTGGCTTCACTCAGTGTAATGTTCTCCAGGTTCATCCATGTTCTCATATGCTTCATGACTTCATTTCTTCCTATAGCTACGTAATATACCATTGTGTGAATACATCACAGTTTGTTAATCCATTCATTGATTGATGGATACCTGGGTTGTTTACAACTTTTGGCAGTCATGAATGAATAATGCCGCTCTGAACATTGCTGTGCAGATGTCTGTTCATGTCACTGCTCTCAGTTCTTCTGAGAGTGGTATTGCCACTTCTTCAGTAGTGGTGTTGCTGGGTCATGTGGCAAATCTATATTCAACTTCTTTAGGAATGCCAAACAGTCCTCCATAGTGGCTGTACCATTCTGTATCCCCACCAGCAGTGAATACTTGTAGTTCTAACACTGGTAGTTCTCTATCTTTTTAATAGTTGCCATTCTGATACATGTGAAATATCTCATTGTAGTTTTGATTTGCATTTCCCTAATCACTAGTGATGTTGAACATTTTTTCATGTGTTTCTTCACCATTTATATTTTTTCCTTGCACAACCATCTTTTCAGGTCTTTTGCCCATTTTTCATTAGATCATTTGTCTTTTTATTGTTGAGTTCTGGCATCTCTTTATATATCATGGATGTTAAATCCTTATCAGACATGTGATTTCCAAATATGTTCTCCCATTGAGAAGGCTGCCTTCTCACCCTTTTTACAGAGTTCTTTGAGGTGTAAAAGTGTTTAATTTTGAGGAGGTCCCATTTATCTATTTTCTTTCGTTGCTCGTGCTTTGGGTGTAAGGTCCAAAAACCACCACCTACCACAAGGTCTTTAAGATATTTCCTTACATTTTCTTCTAGTAGTTTCATGGTCCTGGCTTTTATATTTAGGTCTTTGATCCATTTGAGTTGATTCTTGTATAGGGAGTGAGGTAGGATTCCTCTTTCATTCTTTTGGTTATAGACATCCAGTTCTCCCAGCACCATTTATTGAAGAGACTGTTTTGTCACATCAACATGGATTTGGTAGGTTTGTCAAAAACCAGTTGGCTTTAGAGGTGAGAGTTTATTTCTGGAATCTCAATTCGATTACACTGATAGGTCTGTCTTTATGCTAATACCATGCTGTTTTGACCATTGTAGCTTTGTAATATGTTTCAAGATCAGGCAGTGAAATTCCTCCCATGTCGCTGTTCTTTTTTAGAATGCTTTTGGCTATTTGGGCGTACTTCCCTTTCAAATGAATTTGGTAATTGCTTTTTCTGTTTTTGTAAAGTAGGCTGTTGGAATTTTGATTGATATGCATGAATCTATAAGTCAGTTTGGTAGGATTGACATCTAAGCGATAATTTAGTCTTCCAGTCTATGAACATGGAATGTCTTTCCGTTTGTTTAGGTCTTCATTGATTTCTTTAAGCATTGCTTTGTAGTTTTCTGCGTATAGTTCCTATACTTTGTTGGTTAAATTGATCCTAGGTATTTGAGTCTTTTTGTTGCTGTTGTAATATTTTTTTTTCTTGTCTAATTGCTCTAGCTAGAATTTCTAGTACAATATGACTTAACAGTCATGACAGTGGCCACCTTGTCTTGTTCCTAATCTTAGAGAGAAAGCTATCAACCTTTCCTCATTGATTATGATGTTGGCTATGCGTTTTTCATATATCATATTGGGGAATTTCCCTCTATTTCTATTTTTTGAAGTGTTTTTATCAAGAAAGGATGCTGGATTTTTGTCAAATGCCTTTTTTGCATCTGTTGAGATGGTTATGTGGGGTTTTTTTTCCCCTTCAGGGTTAATGAGCTGTGTTACATTGATTGGTTTTCTTTTGTTGAACCACTCTTACATACCAGGAATAAATCCCACTTGGTCATGATACATAAGTCTTTTGATATGCTGTGGGATTCTATTTGCAAGTATTTTGTTGAGAATTTTTGCATGTATGTTCATTGGAGAGATTGGTCTGTAATTTTCTTCTTATAGTTTCTTTATCTGGCTTTTGGTATTAAGGTGATGTTGGCTTCATAAAATATGTTGGGTAATTTTACCTCCTCTTCAATTTTTTGGAAGCGTTTAAACAGGATTGGTGTTAATTCTATGGATAATGCTTGGTAGAATTCACCTGTGAAGACATCTGGTCCTGGACTTTTCTTGAGAATTTTTGATGACTGATTCAGTCTTTTTAAAGTGTGATTGGTTTGTTAAGTTCTTGTATTTTTGTAGCGTCAGTATAGGTTTTTTGTGCGTTTCTAAGAATTTTCCATTTCATCTAGGTTGTCTAGTTGTTGGCATACAGTTTCTTATAATGTCCTCTTAACGATCCTTTTTATTTCTGTGAGGTCAATTGTAACTTTGCCACTTTCATTTCTGATTTTATTTCTTTGCTTTTTCTCTCTTTTTTTCTTTATTAATCTTGCTAGGGGTTTTCCAATTTTATCGATCTGCTCAAAGAACCAGGTTTTGTTGATTTTCTCTGACTTATTCTTTTATTTTTTTGTTCTCAATGTCCTTTATGTCTACTTCTTATATATATATATATATTTTTTTTTTTTGGCTTTTATAAAGGGTATTTATTTGGAGTAGATGCTTACAGTCACATGTTGGGGCAAGATGGCTACTAATGACTGCTGAGAGTTCAGACTTCTTGGGTTCCTCTCTTCCCGGGGCTCATTTCTCTCCAGGCTCAGCTGCTATGCTCCCTCCACAAGGTCAGCTGTAGACTATCAGGCAAATGGCTCTGCCTCTCTCTCTCTCTGGGGCTTCTGCCGTGTATCAGGAGCTGTCTCTGTTCCTCTGTGTTCTTCGCCTGTGTGTTCACTTCCCAGGCTCCAGCTCAAAACTCCAAACTTCCTTCTCTGCAGTACAGTTTCTCTGTGAGTCCCCGCCCACCAACAGGTTGGAGATGCAATGTGCTATTGACATAGTCCAGTCAAAGCCTTAATCATTATTTAATCAAGTAAAAGTGAAATCTCTGAATCCAGTATAGCCTAATATACCCAAAGGGACAGACCAGTTTACAAACATAATCCAATATCTAATTTTGGAATTCATAAACCATATGAAACCGCCACACCATCCCTGAAATATATGTCTGTTCCCATCAAAATGAGTTGCTGACTTTTCTAAGGTAGAAGGGGTCCAGTGCAGTCAATTTACTTCCAAGCCGTGATTGGTCTTATTGAGGGATGGTATCCAGTCAGGGATTTAGCTTTTGACTTACTTGCTGGCAGGTTAGACATTCAGTAGTAACAGTAGGTAGATCCTCCTTGGTGAGCAGGAGCCCAGGCTATTGTGCCCCTTGCGCTTGCTTTTTAAACCATTAATTATTCCACCCCTTTGCTAATGGCATGGGAGGAGTTGCAGCTGTTTGCTGTTTTGATTGATTACCCCACCCATCAATCCCCTGGTGGGCCCAGCGATAATGACCCTGGAGAATATCCGGGGCTTCTCCTGGCTTCTGGAGGAAATGTGGATGGGAGAGATCTTGCGAGGATCTTCCAGCAGCCATCTTGGAGGCATTAATGTCCACATGGACTTCTTGCCAGGTTCCAGATCCATCTGTTGATTCCCTATATGAAGTCTGCTTCATTTGGACTGTGGGTTGATTAGACAGCAGAGTCAAGTCTGCAGTGCAAGACTTTGGGACACAACTGAACCTTGACTTCCATCCCTGTTCAGCTCCCTCAGCTGGAAGAGCATCTGCCTCTGCCCCCAAGTGATTGGAGCCTGGGGTCTAATATAAGTCTTGTGGTTGGTGTGGACATTGCAGAGCCTGGAGCCTCAGCCACCGTTCTGGCACTCTTCTAGGACTGATTGCTGTAAGCACTGCTGAGAGCTGGTTTCCATGGAGTTTCTCAGGAGGTTAGCCTGCAGGGAATCAGTCTTGGAAAAGTTAAAGAAGAAAGTAAAATTAAACACTTTTGTACCTCACAGGACTTTGTCAAAAGGGTAAAAAGGCAGCCGACTCAAGGGGAGAAAATATTTGGAAATCACATGTCCGATAAGGGTTTAATATCCAGGATACATAATGAGAAGTTACAGCTCAACAATAAAAAGACAAACAACCCAATCAAAAAATGGGCAAAAGACTTGAATAGACATTTGTCCAAAGAAGAAATAAAAATGGCAACAAAACAAAACAAAACATGAAAAAATGCTCAACATCACTGATGATTAGGGAAATGCAAATCCAAACTACAATGAGATATTTCACACCTATCAGAATGGCCACTATTAAAAAGACAGAGAACTGCAAGCTGGAGAGGACACGGAGAGACAGGAACATCTATTCACTTTTGGTGGGAATGCAGAATGGCACAGCTACTGTGGAGGACTATTTGGCAGCTCCTAAGAAGTTGTAAATAGATGTCATGTGACCCGGCAACACCACCACTGGGTATATACCCAGAAGAACTGAGAGCAGCGACACAGACAGACATCTGCACACCGATGTCCACAGCGGTGTTATTCACAATTGCCGAAAGCTGGAAACAACCCAGGTGTCCATCAACCGATGAATGGATAAACAAACTGTGGTATATTCACAAGGTGGAATACTATGCAGCTGCAAGAATATTATGCAGAGATTGGAGTGATGCTGCCATGAGCCAAGGAAAACCTAGAACTTCTCTGGAGCAGGCCAGGAAGGACCCTGCTCTAGACCTTCAGAGGGGGCACGGCCCTGCCAACACCTTGATTTTGGACTTCTTCCCTCCAGAACTAGGCGAGAACAAATTACTGTTGTTTTAAGCCATCCAGTTTATGGTCCTTCTTCATGGCAACCCTGCAAGACTAATACAGATGGTGACACATAGTAAGAAAACAGTTAAGCGGGCAAGGGAGGTACAAAGTATGGGACATGCAGTTTTAGCTAGGGAGCCGTATAGGTTCCCTAAGGTTGCCAAAACAAATGAGCATAAACTTGGTGGCTTAAAAACAACAGAAATTGGGGAGTGGGTGTGGCTTGAGCCGTTGAGCACCCGCCTACCACATGGGAGGTCCCAGGTTCGGTTCCTGGTGCCTCCCAAAGAAGACAGGCAAACAACGAGCAGACAACGAGTAGATAATGAGCAAACAGACAAGGGAGCCATGGGGGGTGGGGATAAAAATTAAAAAAAAAAAAAAAAAAAAAAAACACAAGAATTTATCTTCCCCAGCTCCAGAAGAACAAGAATTGAGGTGTCGGCAGGGCCATGCTCCCTCCCTCTAGGGGAGGATCTTCCTTGTCTCTTTCAGCTTCTGGTGGCTCTCCACCATCCTCAGCATTCTTTGGCTTGTAGCTGCAGCACGTCCGTCTCCCCCTCTGTCTTCACAAGGCCTTCCTTCTCCCCTGTGTTCTTCTCTCCTTTTTCTAAGGACAGCAGTCATATTGGGTCATCTTAACCAATTATATCTGCAAAGATGCAATTTCCAAATAAGGACACACCTGCTGGCCCTGTGGGTAGGACTTGAACTCACCTTTTTGGGAGATCTGATTCTCCCCGCCACAGGGGCAATTTGTGAAAAACATCAAAATGCCACACAGAGCAAAGAAATCACTCGTTTGCTCTCCTTCTGGTTTAAAGCAACATTCATTCGTTCGTTCATTTCAGAAATATTTATTAAGCACCCACTATATGCCAGACACTGTCCCAGGCACTGGAGCCACAGAACCGAACAGATATGACCTCTGTCCTCATGGAATTGGCCTCCTGATATTATTTTTTTTTTCACTTTTTTAAAAAAGGATTTATTTATTTACTTTTATCTGTTTTTACCCGCCACCCTTGTTTTTGCTGTTTCTGTGTCCATTCACTGGGCAACTCTCTGTGTCTGTTTCCTGCCTTCCCTTCTCATCCTTTTCTTGTCTTCACTGGGATTCGATCCTTGGAAACTCAGGTGTGGGAGAGAGGCATCCTGCCACCTGCACCACCTTAGTTCCTGGTGTTTTGGAGCATCTCGTCTTGGCTCTCCCTTGTGTCACTCTCCTGTTATGTCATCATCTTGCTGCATGGCTCATGGGGCCTGGCGGCTCACCCTCTCACCGGTCCTTGTAGCACACCTGCACACGGGGCCTGGTGGCCCACACACCTTCTATATTTTTTATTTTTTTATTTTTATCAGGACGGGGATTGAATCCAGGTCCCTCCATATGGGAGACGGATGCCCAACC
>PVKH010004432.1:0-23364 GCA_004027955.1 Chaetophractus vellerosus
GAGTGGAGATGCTGCTCAATCTCTTGTGCCACCTCAGCTCCCTGATCTGCTGTGTCTCATTGTCTCGTCTCTGTGTCTCTTTTTGTTGCATCATCTTGCTGCGCCAGCTCTCCGCATGGGCCAGCACTCCTGTGCGGGACAGCACTTCGTGTGAGCCAGCTCTCTACTCTGGCCAGCTTGCCATGCAGGCCAGCTTGCCTTTCACCAGGAGGCCCCGGGAATCAAACCGTGGACCTCCCCTATGGTGGAAGGGAGCCCAATCACTTGAGCCACATCCGTTTCCAGCTTATATTCTTAATATATTCAATTGGCTTTTTCCATTACTATGCTGAATAAACTAATTTGGTCCCTGCCCACTTTATTATCTCACAATATTCTATAAAAATCACGTGTATATCACATGTAGGAGCCATGACTATGACTATTAAAATCAGGTTATTTCAGAATAAAATTAATCTTAACTCTTCAACTTTTTTCCATTTGTTTTCCTACCTCTGCAACTCAAAAAAAAGAAAAGAAACACAGATCAGTAATCAATTTCCTAACAATGCTATTTTAAACCAAGTAAATCAGGGAACCAGCTGTGGCTCAATTGGTAGAGCCCTGGTTTACCACATGGGAGGCTCTGGGTTTGGTTCCCGGGGCCACCTTGAGAAGGTAAGCCGCCGCGCGGTGAGCTGCCTCGGTGGGATGCCGCAGCAGGGGGAGACAAGCAGACACAGGAGAATGCAAAAGCAATGAACACAGCAAGAACAAGCAGCAAGGGGGGGATATATAAATTAATTTAAAAAAATAAATCTTTAAAAAAAATCAAGTAAATCATAACTTAATGTTTTTCTTTTATGTGAAGATGCTAATCCACTCTAGTAGAACCAATCTCTTCTGTAAGGTTCTCCACACCCTACCAATTTATGGTCAGTATTGTGTGCAAGCTGGTCTAGGTTAACCGAGGTTGCAGTTGTGGAACAGTTTTCTGTGGCTCACCAGGAAATTTACCAACTGCAACTTTAATAAGTAACATATTCTACTTTAGTGAATCTGAAACTAAGCTGCCTAACTTCCTGGGGGTTTGAAGAGGTGCTATATAATATTTAGAGCAAACAATTAAGTTTTTAAATTTCTTGAGGAACGTATCTGCTGTTTTTAGAAATTGGGATCCCATGTAAAAATTATTTTATGAAGAGTTCTAGTGCCAAAAACATAAAAAACCATTGCACTTAATGAGTTCTATTGCTAAAAACATTGAAAACCATTGCACTTAATGACTGACCCTACTCTAGTGGTTCACAGAAACCCATTACATGAGAATGCATGTAAAGGGTTTACTGTTTAATATATGTTAGCCAAATGTGGAGCCCTCCACCTCACAGGTCATGCATTGTATAAAAAAGAAAAATAGGAGTTTCCTGGATACAAGTCCAGGCTTAGGCAATATTTTGAAATGGGTTAAATCCATCTCTTTGTTTAGGACCCAATTTCCGGTGTAAAACCTCTTTGGAGAGTAATTTGTCAGTACTTATTGAAAACAGACTAGATGAAAAAGCAGGAAAAGAACAATTCACAGAATATATTCCTTTTTGCGTTAAGAAAGAAAAATAAATAAAATAAGCTTCATACACATCCATAGAAAAAGTCTGTAAAGATATATAAGCATATAACAGTATTTGAGGAGAGAGAGACTAGAGGGCCTAAGAGAGAAGACAAATTTACCTTTTTGGACTATTAGAATTATCATGTGCATCTATTATTTTTTTTCCAAATACAAATTAATTAGTTTAAAACAAAGAACAAAATAAAACCTCACAAAAACTACCTGTTACCACCCTTCCTTAATTTCTCAAGTCCTTTGTGCAACTGACCTGCATTAGGTTTCAGTAGAAAACCAATCAGAAGAACTAATTTATCTCAGTATATACTTGACCACAGCTCTTTAACCCTCTTTTAGTCAATGAATCACTAACAGCATTTTCAAGTGTGTTCCATATATATTAATAGACATTAAGCAGAAAAGGATTCCTGTTCATATGAATTTGGGAAACTCTGGAAATCCAAACAAGGTTAAATGACTTTTTTTTTTTAACTCCTAAGCAGTTCTGAGCCTTTATCTATACATAAAATGCATTCCGAATCTCTAAAACAGAGATACTGTATACATTATTTCCCAAACTTAGTTGACTGTGGTACATTTTTTGATGCCAGTGTTCCGTAGAAAACATTTTGAGAAACATGGATATAAGTGTAATTTCTGGCAATGTAAAAATATAGTGAAAAGATTTTCACTGTTAGGAGGGAAGCTGTTTTTGAGGGACCTACATCCATTATACAGACAGACCATCTCTGCCAGAGAGTCTTTTCCCAGGCTAGCTCTTCTCAGCAGGTACTTCTTCTCACAGACATTTCCCAGCTTCTCTTCTTGGACCACAGATTTTTTGGAAATTCCATACTTTTTCACAACAGCTCTCATGCTAATGAGAGGACTGAAATGAGGTGAGAGCAAGTGGAGAAGAAATAAGAATTATCTGTAAATTGTATTTCTGTAAATGATGAGTTGCCTATATACAATGAAGTATACTCTGATAACTGCTATCTATATTATCTATAAATAACTTAAAAGAAAAATCAGCCACAAGAGGACTGTAAAGAGTAACATCTCAAAGAGTAAATACAAGCACAATTGGTAGTTTCACCAAACCTAAGAAAGCATCATTCTGAAATATTAAGAACTCTCTAGTAATAAGTGATCACCATTAGCCTGAGAGCAGAATCATCGATAAATATGCATTATATCAATGTTCTGGTTGTAGATGAATACTAATTTGGTAAAAGACTTCGTTTTTGAATTTTTGCAAAAGTAAGCAACGTATAGGGTCTCATTAACTTTCTAGACGTTTGAGTTCAAGGTAAAAGATTATAAATACCCAGTTCCCTCTCACCCCACAAATAATGTTCATAACAATAATTTGATGACACTGTCAGATTTTAGAGTATTTCTAAAATGTATGACAGGTTAAATATGCAGTTCAGTTTAAATGCGTGAATATTGGAGGTATCTATAGAATACTAATTTTCATTAGTCAACTGGATTATTTTTCCAAATACTTAGAAATTGAAGATCATTTGAGCTTAAACATCAGCACTAGGTAATTTATGATCTAATCTAGTCCCATCTCATGTAAAAATACATGGTAACTATACATTTGTGTATATACACAGAATGCTGGATTATAGTCCAAGTTCATACCAAGGCCACCATTAAATCTCTGCAACAATCAGTTCTGGTTTTGTCACGCTTCTTGTACATGGTCAGCTTTATTAATAACATAGTCCAGTGGGTAGTTTCAATTAATGCTAGAGTGAGCAAACAAATGCTATCAGTTAGTTGTAAACTTTTATATGTAAATATATAGGTAAATGTGTACTGTTTTCTATCTTATTTGGCATTCCTTAGAATTCTGAGAAATACCAATTCCATCAGTTGTACCATCCAAATCACAGAAGAAGAAAATTTAAGTTATGACTACTCATTGTAAAGCCATTTTATATGTATGGAATTTACACACTTAACTTCGTGACTAAGAGGAAATAAAATTCTTCTTAAAGTAAACCATTGAAGTAAGAAGGGAGAAAAATTGCAAAATTGGGCTTACTTTCACTGCAGCAATAAGACGAATGTAGTCACTAAGTAGTTCTGAAAACATATAAAAGTCAGCAAAAGCTTGCTCTTGATGTAACTGGTCTATCTTCTCCTCAACTTCAGCAAGCTGAGACAAAGCTCTAGATAAAGCAGTATGATCTTCAGAATTACCTAACATGGCAGCACTTTTAGCAAATGCAGCTGTGTTGGCTGAAAGTTCTGAAACAAAAAAAGATTAACTTTTAGTATTCATTAATAAGGTTTTAAAAAATTGTATCATTTTCTACTCTCTAAATTTTATCTATTCATGAATTGCTCAAATATTATTTTAAAATAATTACATAAAACAATAAGACATGAAAATGCCTTGGGCATAAATGCCAAGCACTCAGAGAGCTACCGAAAAATTAAGAACCATTGCCTATATTCCCAGGGGCTGAATTATGTTGCAATAATTTGATATAATATAATCTGTCTCGCTTTTCTCCCCTAAAGTGTTCTATCTCTGTCCAGTTCTAAAAATGATAAGAAATATATTTTTAATATGGAAAGCAATGGGAACTCTCAAAATTGATTTATTCTACATTCTTTGGCCTTTAAATATTTATTATAAAAGACAATGTCTGTAGTTTTTAATGAGAAAATTATTTAGCTAACAGGAGAAGAGGCAAAATTGTACATACAATTCACATAAATTTTTCTTTGTTAAAGAATATCGCTCAGTAAAATATTAGAATTTCTAAAAACATTTTTGGATATGACCATTTCAGTATCAGAATAAAGAAAAATAGATGATTATAGGCTGGATATTGTCAATGACTAACGCATTCCCTGAAAGTTGTTCTGTTACTCTACATTATATAAAGTTTTCTAAAAGAACCATAAAGTCATATAATATATAATACATATATTACAATACATAATATACAAATCATAATTTATATATGATACAGAATACATAAATCCAAATAATACATATGGCAAAAGCTGTTACAAACTACTTTCAATAATAAATTTATTAGCAGGTTTCTAATTATTTTAATGAAATGTACTGCTGATAATGACACATACCAAATTATTTATTAAACATTTTAGAAAACTGATATTAAAAGCTTAACCTGTATTCTTTAAAATAAAGGAAAAATACCCACTGTGGATTTTTTAAAAATTACAATTCAAACCTCCTATGAATTTTTACTAAAAATATCCCTAGATTTTTAAACATTGTGTTTCAAAATTGAAAAAAATTCTTCAAAGGATTTTCCATGAAATATAGGCACAAATTAAATAGTTTCAGAAAATCTTCAATTATCATTTTTAAAGCTCCCATTTTTTATTATAAGCAAAGTTACTTATAAGACAGCATTATTTATTAAATTGTAAATAACTTTTAACAGAGAGTTAATCAAGTGAACACAGTTTTCATTCAAAACTCAAAATATTCTTTTATAAGCTCAGGATTTTTCTACTTCTAAACTAGAAGCCAGGTTAAAACAGAACAAAAAATTTTAAATAGGTAGTGTGTAAAGCTTAGTGGTTGAGCACCACTGCTTCCCATGTATGAGGTCCTGGGTTCAAGCCCTGGTAGCTCCTTAAAAAAAAAAAAAAAATTTAAGTTGAAATAGAAAACATTCCCTTAAACTACGGTTTTCTCTATTCTATAATAAACTTGGAATATTCATTTTCAGACAATTTAAATAAAAATTTTAAATCAGCTTTATGGTGCTAAACACTAAATAAGAAGACAAACAAACCTTTTCTATGACAGACCAAGGCTTCAACACTGGCATGTAGTTTCCTAAGTTGCTGATCCAGATTCTCAAATTGCTGCTGCTTTTCTTCAAACCACTAGGAGAAAAATGAAAAATGGAGCTAATTTAGCAAGAACAAACCACTGTAAATTGGGTCACCAATAGCAAGCTACATTGCTTGTTTTAAAGCAACAAATTAGCCATGTATAACCATGGTGGTCAAGTGATGTTGCTGAGAACTAAACTCAATAAGCAAATTAATATCCTATTTTCTACTTGTTCAGCTTTAAAATGCAATTGTTGGGCTCATTAATTCATCTCATTATTCAAGTCGAAAAATCAGCTCTTACTGCATCCGATTCATTCATCTTGATTGTCATTTTGTTGACAGCGTCGGCAGCCTTGTTCACCATCCTCAATATTCCTGCTCCACTCAGAGCTTGTGTATTAACTGCTCTAGGCAGCTGGAATTGAATGACAAATAAGGGCAAACAAACCAGTTAAAAGCCTAGAGGTTTAACTGGGCACAAAAGGGACCTCCCTCAAAAAACAAACAAACAAAAATCCCGAAAAGAAAAAAGGGAGGTTGTATTTTCTTCACTCTCATACATTTCAATAGTGGGACCTAATTTCTCAAATACACGACTTGTACACTCTCAAAGGAAAACTTAAAAAATAGACCTTCCATTTGCTTTTCTTCTGCATGTTTACATTTAGATGGAACAAACACCCTGTTTGTCAAAATACATTAAGAAATTGCCAAGCACCTTAACAATGGCCACCTGTTTGCTAGCAGAAATAAAGTGGTTATAAGGAAAGCAGAAAAATCTCCTTGTGCTTGGTTTGGATTGTGTGATTTTGAATTTTTTAAAACGTCTACTACTCAAGTAAATTTTTAAAAGACTGTAAAAAAGAAACAATTAGAACTTTAAGCCCCCAATGTGCCAAACATCTCAAATATAAAGAGCAGTGATGCTATAAGTTAATTTGGGCTCTTTCAGGTCACAAAACTGCAGTTTGAAACCTGTTTTAATAGGAATATTAGAATGTGAAAACACAAACTAATATTCATCCATCTCTAAAATTAGGTCTGAATAAACTTATTTCAACACAATGCCTAAGCAATCACTTAGGGCAGCCAGACGTAGATTATTTATGAACTATTCCTTTATATCTTGTTTTAAATTTTCAATTCATCCTACAAATATCAATGCAAAGAAGATATTTTGCTAGTAATTTCACGAAGTAAAGTACTATGCAAAAAATTGCATTATTATATCCATTAATCCAATTATTTACTGAACATGTATTCTTATATTTAAATTACACTGATGACCATAAATAAGAAACTGTATATATAACATTAAAGTGGAAATGATACCTCAGAACTTTCCAAGAATTGCCTTAAATCAGGATCTTGTAGTAAAGTTGGGTGTTTTACAGTTCGTTGAAGATATCTAGATTTAAGAAAAAAATTTCTCTTTATCAATAGCATTTTATTTTAAACCTTATTTCAAAAGAATAAAAACTGGTAAACAGGTATCCTCAGTCTGCTCCTATCAACCTTACATTTTAATTATTTAGAATCTTACAGCAATTTGATGATAAAAAGGCTTTTTGTCCATCTTTTGAAAATTGATGTTACTTCCTTTTCATTTTCACAATTGTATAAAAAGAGATATGGTGGGGAGGAGGGGAAAGTCTAAACAACTTACTAAAGATCTGCTTGTAGTTTTAGGCTAAATAATGTACAAAGGTCTATGAACTTGTCTAATAATTTTATTGAGTGGAGTCAAAATGTTTCCAGTTATTACTTTAGAGTCCTAAGATACATCTCACTAAATACATTCTAGTCAGCTATTTCTTCATTGCTATTATTTCCAAAATGAGGGATAAGGGAGAAACCTACCAAATTTTTTGCATGTCAGCAGATTTAAATGGTCACAATCAGCTTTGGTCCTTATTTGACAAGGACTAAATTTTCTTCAATATTTCTATTTTTAAGGTTTTGCTATTTTTGATAAATATCTTCCTTACCTAAATATGATACCACATAAAATACACAAGAAAAAGTAAAGAGAAACACCATTATTAAATCACCAATAGCCCAACTTCAGTTGCTTTGCTTTACTCTAAGAAAGCTCACACTTCCCTGTCATAGTATATTACCAGTCATACTTTCACAGAAGAAAAAATTCCAACTATTTGACAATTCTTGGTTACTTATCTAATCCCATTTTTGCAAATGCTATCATTCTCCAGATTAACAATTACATGCAATAATATTTAAATTATAACATTTTACCTCATAATGTATTTCTCTAGAATAATGTAGTCAGAAAATTTTTCTATCTTTTTACAAGGTTATAATTATGCCTAAAATTAATAGTTTCTGACAAGTAATATGACTGTTTTGTTGAAGTTTAAATGTTAATTTCTGTTTTTATATTTTCTTTATATATGTACATAAAATACATACCATTTAATATTTTAAATTAAAGTAACTATTTTAAGTTATTAACCCAATAAGTCATTTAATATAAATAGAACATTTAATATGAATATACAATATAATCTACCCTTTGGTTTAAAAAAAGTATTTGCTGACTACATCATTAAACCAAAAGAGATGCAGCAGGAACTCTAATCCTACAAATTTAAGAAATGTTGCTATTTTTCCATTTGAATTTTACTTACAATTTTAACACTGAAATTCTCAGAATACTATTAGGTAAGTTATTCTTTAGACTGCATACTGCTTGGAGGCAGCGTACATAATTTGTTCATCTCAGTACACAAAATATCTGGTAAATAGGTAAAATGAACAAACAGAAAGGAATATATAATATCTAGTACCAAACCTTTTTGAAATATTCTAAAATTTCAGACCCAAATGGAAACACCTAATACCAGTTACATTTTAAAATAGCTTTCCAAAGTGAGTTCTGCAGTATACTCTTCTCATACAATACTCTTTGAAAAAGACTGGTTCCACAAATCAAGAAAGTTTGAGATATATTATATACATATTCTTCTCTTCATGATTCATAATGCACAGAGTATATTATGTGATGTGAGAAGTCCTGTAGGAAATAAACCTGGTTTCATTTTGTTAAACCCTATGTTAACAAAAGTTAATTGATGGGGAAGTGGATGTGGCTTAAGCAGTTGGGCGTCCACCTACCACATGGGAGGTCCCAGGTTCGGTTCCCAGTGCCTCCTAAAGAAGATAAGCAAGACAGTGAGCCGATGCGACAGGGTGGTGTGGTGAGCTGACACAACAAGGAAACACAATGAGAGATACATCAAGCAGGGAGCAGGGGTGGCTCAAGCAATTAGGCACCTTTCTCCCACACGGGAGGTCCCAGGTTCAGTTCCTGGTGCCTCCTAAAAAGACCACGAGCAGACAAAGAGAGCACACAACAAAAAGACACAGAGAGCAGGCAGTGAATGCAAACAATGGGTGGGTGGGGGGGAATAAATTAGATCTTAAAAAAGTTAATTGATTACATATTCCTTTTTTCACCCTACCACTTATTAGCATTCTGAGGGATAAATTTTGGGAAATGATGTTCTAGAAAAAGAGAGTAAAACTTTCCTTTTTCTTAAAGGTAATATGGAAATAAAGAGCAATTAACCACTTTAAAAGACAAAAAGGTTTAGGCTTATATAATTTTGAAATCAAGACCAGAAACATGAGATGGATTTTAAAATAATAAGAATTTATGAATATATATCAATTTAGAATTAAGGTCAGAGAGGGTTGTAGATAACTAGAAGGAGGAGGAAATGGAACACGAAAGGAGAGAAAGAGACTAAGATCCATTTGTTAGTGGATCCTATATTTTAGTAAAAGACAAACAAACTATAAACTAATAGCCAGGCCATGTGCGCAGGTGCGCCATCAGGCCCCGCCAAGCCACGCAGCAAGATGACGTAACAGGAGAGTGACACAAGGGAAAGCCAAGATGAGATGCGCCGAATAACTAGGAGCTAAGGTGGTGTAGGCAGTAGGACCCCTCTCTCCCACATCGGAGGTTCTGAGGATCGAATCCCAGTGGAGACAGGAGGAGAAGGATGAGAAGAGAGGGCAGGAAACAGACACAGAGAGTTGCCCAATGAATGGACACAAAAACAGCAAAAATGGGAGGGGGGGTGTAAAAACGGGTAAAAGTAAATAAATAAATCAATAAATCTTTAAAGAAAAGTATAGGGGAGTAAGATACAGACTATAGTTAGTAGTAATACTTTGATGATGCTCTTTCATAGTTTGTTAACAAATGTTTCACAACAATGCAAAGCTATTTGTGGTGGGTGATGTATGGGAGCCCTGTATGATGTTAGGCATGTTTGTTTTGTAAGTTCACAATGTTTACTGAACACTTATTGTTTATGTATGGTCATGTATGAATGATATACTTCAATAAATTGTTTTTAAAATGAAAAAAAAAAAACCCATAATAAACAGTATGTGTCAAGGTGGCAAATAGTGTGGGAAAAGAAAAGAAAGGATAGAAGAGTAGGATAAAATGGATCAAGTGTGTGAGGTGTGGTTAATGGCAATTTATTTTATTTTTATTTTATTTTATTATATATCCCCCCCTTTCTGCTTGTTCTTGCTGTGTTGATTTTTGCGTTCTTCTGTGTCTGCTTGTCTCCCCCTGCCGTTGCGGGGGCCCACCGAGTCAGCTCACCGCGCGGTGGCCTTGCCTGCTCTTGGGCAGCTTGCCCTGCCCATGGTGGCTTGCCTTCTCAAGGTGGTCTGCCTGCTCAAGAAGGCCCTAGGAACCGAACTCGGGGCCTCCCATGTGGTAAACCGGCGCTCTACCAATTGAGCTACAGCCGGCCCCCTGGTTAATGGCAATTTAAATAGAATAGGTCAGAATAAAGCAATGGTCATTACAGACATCACTGAGAAGGAGATATCTGAACTTGAAATAAGTAAGGGAGTTAGCCATGCTGATCCCTGGGAAAAAAGCATTCTAGGCAGAGGAGGCAGATAGTGAAAAGAACCTAAGGTATCCACTGGAATGTTTGAAGAGCAGGAAAAAGGTCAGTGTGGCTAGAGCAGAGCGATCAAGGAGGAGATGAGATAAAATAAGTAACAGGGTGGGGGAGATGCAGGTCATGGAGAATGGTATGATCTTACTTAAGTTTTAAAAGGATCACTCTGGCTGCTATATTGAAAACTAGTAGAGGTGCAAGGATGGAAGCAGGCAGACAAATTAGGAAACTACTGTAGTTAATCAAGACATCTTGACTAGGGTTGTCAGAAGAGTAGTGAGAAACGCTTATATTCTTGATATCCGAAGGAAGCAACAGAGTTTCCTGATGAACTGGATAATCCTGAACTGCTGCCTACCTCCAAACTGCTTGATATGGAAGAGTTAGTTAATTAGTGTACATTAACTGGGCCTTTTTGGATTTTAAGTGCTTGGAATGAAAATAATCAAAATCAATACACTGTGAGGTGTTGGTGGAGGGATGATGTATGGGAATTCTGCTCATTTTGCATGATTATTTTGTAAACTTACAACTTCTCTAATAAAATATATATATTTAAAAACAAACAAAAAAAAAAAATCTGGGAGTGGGTGTAGCTCAGTGGTTGAGCACTGTTTTGCATGCATGAGCTCCCAGGTTCAATGCCCAGTACCTCCTAATAAAAAACAAAAACAAAAACAAAAAAAACCCTGATAAACTTACACTTTAGAAATAAGGAAGAATGCACTGAAGTTAAGTAATTTGCCCAAGATCACAAAGATAGTGTGTAGTGGAGTGCAGGGCTGAGCTGAGAACATATTCTAAATCCTGTACACTACCATTGTACTACTCTATATTTCTCATCTTATATTTGCAGAACTGTAAAATAAACTCAATTTGATCTTTCGGTAAGATGTGGCACACTCTCAAGAAAATCAAGCAAGTGATTTTAGGGACACTCAATACAAACTCTGCTTCCTTTACTGAGTGTGGCACAGGGGAGTACTTGTATATTAAACCACTCCCTTTTTTTCTCTAGGGTTTACAGCCAGATGTTTATCCTTTTGTTCTAGATAGTCATCTGGATTTCTCTTTAAGTTGAACAAACAAGTATGTAAATAAATATCACAGCATTGATAAAGTAATACAAAGAAAAATGCTCCCATGACCCACCAGATCAGACTAGGTTGGCTATACCACAGGTATACCCTGTGCTAATGTTTAAAGTTTTTAAAATGTTACAAGAAAATTACTTTAGAAAAGTCTGCTACTGGAAAAGGTAAGGAAAATGCAGGTTTAGAAACCTATATAGATTAAAAGTAAATATGCAAAGGAGCTGATTAAAATTGGTTGGAATAGGAGAATTAGGATTAGAGTCAAACTACAGAAACCATTTTAGTTCCTTTGTTTCTGTATCTTTAAGACAATATTTTCTTTAGGTATCTTTTTCTAATGCAAAATGAACATCTTTTCTTTTTCACTGCAGCAAATTCCACTAAGGTAGCATTTAACAAGTAACATTTATCAGTAAAAAATGTCTTCACACACTAGTCAAGTTTTAATATTTCTGTAAAACTCTCCTCAATGTTTCATACTGCATGAGGGTATAGAAAGTACTATGCAATGCCATCAAGTTAGAAGAAAGGTAAATGTAGATTAAATTATTTGTCCTTGGTACAATAAATCTTCATTAAGTTACTTATCAAACATGGCACCCAAAATAGTTCAAATTTACTCATAGAAAAATAGGACTTGAAAGGGCTCTCAAAGGGTCATGTTTATACTTTCAGAAAAAACTAAAGGAAACCAAGGTAGAGCACTGCCTACTTTTATTCTTAAAAACATTCTATGATCATTTTCTCAACAAAATCAATTCTAATGCCTACCCTAAACTTCTTTTGATGCAATTTAAATTGTTTTCCTGAGTAACTGCTCATTCTCACAGCAAAATTCCTATCTTTTAAGCCTTCTATAATAGATTTTAAGTTGCATATTCTTTAGTTTTTCTGACTGCAAACTGCTCAAAAGTGACTTTACTGTGACATTTTTTTTGAAATTTAAACAATTTACTACTAAAAACCAGAAATAAGTTGCCTAAAGGTTTGAAAAAATAATTTATACCATATATATATATACACACATACACCATCTCCTAAAATCTGTCCTACCCACTTCAACCAGATTTCAAGCCAAAGCAAAAACAAAACAAAAATCTCATGAAAATTAGAAAAATCTTTTGAGCCTAGATAATTTCCAACTTATGAATGAACAGACTTTGTTCCAACAGTTGCGTTTTAAGTTAGTTTCAAATTTGTGATCTCACATTTTCAGCAGAGCAAGGAAGGAAAAGATGTTAAGATTCTAGGAATGTTGATTCTCCCCATTCCCTTCTAGCCTGCCACAAAGAAGATAATTTTCAAAAGTATAGGAAACCTGTCAAGTCAAGTACTCTAAAGGAAGGTAAAGCTTATATATTTGTCTTTAAAGTATAAAGTTAGTCAACTCAAGCAATGATTAATACTTTTGTACATTTGGGTCAAAATCAATTATGCAAAAATAAGAGACAGCACAAACTGCATTCTATATCCTTGTTATTTTAATCTTGTTCTTTCTTACCAAGTAATAATTCAAAAGTAAAAATTAATTAAGATGAACTATAATTAGCCAAATTATCAAACACAGTACATGGATATAACTTAAGAACCTAAATAATATTGAAGAGATTTCATTTTAATCCACATATTTTAAAAAATGCTTCCCCTACCCATTCACAACTTTCATGGTTTCCCTTTACAACCTTGGCAGTTTCTCTCTTGCTATCCACAGCTATGATATACTATTTCTTTCCTTAACTAGCACATGCCCTTATATTCCTGCTTGTAGTAAATATGAAAGGCAAAAAAGGTTTTATTTTGTTAGACTGTTAATGAGGATTAATAAAAATAGAACTAGTATACAGCATTGTGTTGTTGAAATCTTCTATATAAAACTTTAAAGCTTTCTTTATAAGAGCCATCAAGTGATACTTTGAAAAAATTTAATCAATAAAATTTAGTTATGCCATACATTAAAATGAAATATGAGTAATAATAAAATATAGCTGTTTAGAATTACCTTTCAAGAGCTGCTCTCCGTTTTTCTACAAATTCAGTGGATGATGAATCTTCTTTACCCACTTTGACCTTGGTCATGCCTTTGAAGAAATTGAATGAGACTCATGATTTTATATTGTTAAAGTCTTTTATAATAATTTCTGTGTTATTTAAATTATACTTTAAATGTGAACTTGACAAAAACAAAATCTCCTAAATTTGTAACTGGATGTTTACTAAAAGTGTAAAACCTTTTGAGGAATTAAAACTCACATGATGTGTTAACATGACTACTTAAAAAATACTACGACAGAACAGACAAGGTGAAGTTGAGTTGTGTTTGTAGTTTACTGATCCCTAATTGTTTTTTGTAAAAGCTTTTGTAAAAAACTTTCTTGTCTCTTTTTTATTACACTTTTGGATTAATTTTAAAAATGTATGCACTTCAATATGCATGTTAGAATTTCAAATCAGTGAGTTAAAGCTCAATCAACATTTTCAGTGCTCATGAGTAATGAGTTCTTTGTTGGGGACAAGAAAAACTATAAAAAAAAAAGTATAACACATGAATTTGCTAAATGTTTTACCCTGTTGCAGATTCTAAGAACAGGTTCTTGTTAATTTATCATAGCTGGTTTTGTTAGAATTCAAATAAGAAGCTCTTTTACAGAGCCCTTTAAAACATAATTTCAAATAAAAGAAAATTAAAATCATGTTAATTATTTCTGTATTGGCAATTTCAATTCTAACACTTTTAATTGCAGATTTTTCTTTTTTTCCTGTTCTTTATCCTTTTCCATTTATATGAAATTTTCTAGAATAGGCAAGTCTGTAAGGAAAGTAAGTCAATTGGTAGTTGGCTAGCACTGAGGGTTATGGGTAGATTAGGGATGACAGCTAAGGGGGATGGAGTTTCTTTTTGAGGTAAGGAAAATATTCTAAAATTGATTGTGGTGATCAACACACAACTCTTTACACTAAAACCCACTGAATTATACACTTTAAATAAGTGAATCATACATATGGTATGTGAATTATATCTCTATAAAGATGTTAAAAAATGTATTCTGTAAAGCAAATACAAATACATTTAATTAATTCTTCAGATTGGTATAAGTGGTGAGTAACTAACTATATGACCAATCAATGATTTGTTTAAAATTATTCCACTGAAAAATACAATGATTTGAAAAGGAAAACCCAAACACCTAAAATAACCTACCCTGACTGGACTACAAATTGTGGGATGTTTATTATTTCACATATTCTGTTGCTCTGAAATAATCTCAACACTATACAGTTCTTTCCTTCTTTTTTTTCTTTACTGAAGTCAAGAGTCTTTTACTCATGCTATTTCCTGGAGGTAATCATTATGGATCATTGGGGCCAAAAAAATAACTTACCCTAACTAGTTAACTCTTACAACTCTGTTGTAGCTCATTTCTAATAGCTTATATGGAATAGTGTCTCTATGTCAACCAAAGCCCTATAAGAGTGGTAACAGTTATGCACTACCTAAAAGACTCCTCTCTTCTTTTAGTGGAGTTATAATTTCTCAGCAAAGAAGAGGTTACTACTCTTATTCTATGATCCCACTATAAGTGTTTCTTACTTCAAATCCACTGGCTATGTCATTAAAAGGGCTTCCCACCTTCTAAATTTTTCTTAGACAAGGTATTTGTTTGTATTAAAAATTTTTTGTAGACAATATAAAAATTTTAAGTGATTTGCTTCTCTCCTTGGTTGACTGCCAAGAAGTTCAGAGATCAATTTGTTACCCACTTTTAATAATTGTTCAAGACTTTATGCATACATTTTGGGAAACTTGTTTTACTTGGCTTCATCTTACTATTTGCCCACATTTACTTTTTCTGCTAATTTCTCTCTCTCTATATATATATATATATTAAACTACTGTAAAAAAAGTAGTCTTATAATTTAATGGGCTGTCCTCTTCTGGCCACGTATCTGGGTAATATGAACCTAGCTGCGTCACCATCCCTCATTACCCCTTGAAGCTGGCAGAATCAATAACAGAAGGGTTCACTTAGGACTTATTTCTACTATTTTGAGTTGACATGTATTACTTATTATATTGCAATAATTTGTGGAAAACATGATTATTAAGGCAAATAATTAGTTCAGAGCACAAAGAACTTGAGCATCAGAATTTAGTTTTTAAATATATTTTTGGTTGATGTGGAAAGACTAAACCAGCATATCTAATCACCAAAATGAGAATGATAATTTGTTGATTTGTTGTTCGTTCTCTTTAGATATATAGAAACAATTGTATAATTTAAAATCAAAGAAAAAAGATAAACACAACAAAAAAGTAGAGCAAAATATTTATGATAAATGAAATGGTCTAAACTATTTTCATATGGATACATACATATGGATATATATTAATTTGTTTCTTTTTTTCTTTTTTGAGGTACTGGGGCTGGTACCTCAAATGTGGGAGGTACCAGGACCTCATATGTGGGAAGCCAGTGCTCAACCACTAAGCCACATTGGCTCCACTGAGTTGGTTTTTTCGTTTGTCTTGCTTGTTACTTTATTTATTTTTTTTTGGAGGCACCAGAAACCAAACCCAGGATCTCCCATGTGGGAAGCAGGCACTCAACCGCTTAAGCCACATCCACTCCTGATGATAGATATCTTTCAATGGTGGGACATGGAGGTTTCCCTCCTCTTTTAATTTTCTGCATTTTCTTAACTAAGTCTTTATTCCTTGTATCAGTAGAAATGTTTTAAAAATTTAAATCGAGGTAAGAAATAATCTAAGACAAATTTATATAGTTCTTATATACGTGGTGCTAGACCTCATCTTTTTGAACAATATGCAACTGAGGGTCAAACATCTCCATCCCTTAGAAAAATGTGCTATATTAAGTATCCTCTGTGTGTGACTCAGTAAAATGGTATTCCACTGACTATTAAAAGGTTAAGGTTCCAATTGCTTTCAACTTGGCAAATTCAGATCCAATATTTAACATCACTGTATTATATAAATCAAAATCAGGTGATAGAAAATAAAACTATTAGCTATACATGCTTCCACTGATAAGTGATTATCAGAAATGGAATATTTAAATTCAATATCTCCTTTAGACATTAACAGATGTTATGACAGTGAATGATTATGGAACCCACAATCTATATAGTTAAAGCTGAACTAGTAACAGTGACAAAAACTTTATTTTTGGAGCCGGCTCGATAGCCCAGTGGATAGGGCGCTGGCATACCACATGGGAGGCCCCGGGTTCGGTTCCCGGGGACCTCTCCCAGCGGGCAGACCGCCTTGAGAATGGCAAGCCGCCATGGGTGGGCCAGAGCCGCCGTGGGCAGGGCAAAAAGCTGCCACGGACAGGGCAAAAGCCGCCACGGGCAGGGCAGGTCGCCCGCGAATGGAGCGCAGCCAGCCACCTGCGAACTGAAAAGCCGGCCATGAATAGAAGCAGAAGCCGCCCACAAGTGGGGAAAGCCGCGCCTGCGCAGTGACCAAGTCTTGGCGCGTCGCCGCAACGGGGGGGAAGGGGAGATATGTAATAAAATAAATAAATCTTAAAAAAAAAAAAAATCATCTGGTTTCATTTAAAAAAAATTTTTTTTTAGATGCATGCTTACCTACTATACTCTTTTCTGGAGCTGGTGGCACAATATAACCGACATGTAAATACTTGCTTGCTAATTTGCTATGCAAGCCAAGAAAGTCACTAAATCTTCTTTTAACGGAAAATTCACTCTTACTGAACATGGAAAGGGAAGTCTGTGAGTGAAGAAGAGGTATTTCAAATGCTGAATGTTAAGCAATTATTTAAAAGTTAACAATGTCATACATAATTATGAACACACACAATATATAATTATGGACATAGGCACATACAACACATAATTGTGAATACATATACACACACTAGTCAACTTTGCAAAAGAATGCTGAGCAACTAACGTCTACAGATTCTAACAACTGAAGAAAAAACTATATCAAAGATGTTTTTTCCAGGAACTTAAGAAGGTAGAAAATATTTCTTTTATTCTATCCTCAAATCATCTCATCTATTCTACCTATATGATTCTTAAATCATTATCTCTGGCCCAGATCTCCTTCTGAGCTTCAGTCCTATATATCCAAATGACCGAAAGACAAAGGACGCCTTCACTTAAATCTCATTGGCCCCTCAAACTAAACATATTTTCCACTGATAGACCATAAGTTCTTGAGAGGAGGGCTCTCTGTCTGTATTGTTTACCAGTATATCCCCAGTGCTCATACTAGAGCCTGACCCTATGGTCGATGTTTAATAAATGCCTATTAATGAATTAATGAATCTCACTTCCATCCACACTGTGGGTCCTCCCTCTATACTGCCTCTCTCCATGAATTACTTCCACATCCACACAGTTCCTCTAGCCAGTAATTTAGACATTCCCCTCCTTCCTTACCCCTTTCATCCATACAATGCTCTTCAGGACTTACCCACACAATGTGTTTAGAGAATAGCTCCAGGCCAAAGCATAAGGGTTTAAGGGATCCTTTCTGCACATGTGCTTGTCTAGTGTGTGACTGTAGAGGTTTTCCAGTTTACAGAATATGAATATTCCCTCTTCCATAGAAAACATTTTCCTCCTGGTCCTGGGCTCAGTAAAGTATGTCTTTCAGCCAGCAATCCCTTGTCCCAAGGAACCATGACTTGATTGTCCCATGATTTGGTGACTTATGCTTTGTGAGCTGCCTTCTAAAGCAGAACAAATTCTGGGACCATGAGCCTGTGACAAATGTCTTGGTTCAGTCCCTCAAGCCACCGCCAGACAGACTGGGCCAGATTTACATGCTCCCAGTGTTAAGTACAAAGATTAACTCTTCTCCCCCCAGAACCCAGACCAGGGACAAACACTGGGAGTGCAGGTCGGTTCCAAACAGAGCCAGTGAGGGGATGGGGCCAACTAGGGCACCACACGATCCTATTGCTTTTTGCCTTTTTCTTGATTTGGTGTACACCCTCTTATTGCCATCTTTTCACTGTTTTTGGAGCTTTAAGAAAGATGTTTCTGCCAGTTCTTGCCAGTTGTTCAAAGCTTCTAAGGAGGAGCCGAATCATGAAGCTTCTCACTCTACTATCTTGATCAGGGCGGGCCATTTCCTTAGAATAAACTATTACTTCTCACAGTTAAGATTTCTGTATCAGACTCCCTCTCTCTTTCAAGATTTGAAGGCCTACAATCCTTTAATAATTACAATGGCCTCTTACGTGGAAATCCTGACCTCTATTTTGACCCTCCCAATTCATACTGAGGCCAGAGAGATATTTAAACAAAAATTTAATTGTACCACACTCTTGGTTACAACTCTTTAATGGCTCTCCAGTACACTTAGGATGAAACCTAAACTCAATGCGGCTGTTCAAGATATAAAGAGGCTTTTTGCCAAACATTTCTATCACATACCACTTCTTGTAGATCCTGGAAAGCATAAGGCTTTCTTGACTTTTGGCTTTCACACAAGCAAATCCTTCTGCCTAGAATAAGCATTTCCTCGTTTCATCTCATCCCCCAAATCACTTCCCCCACCTTTGTCTTAGCTTAAACACCACTTCCTCCACAAAGCCTTTTTTGACCTGTCAGGTCTGGGTTAGGTCCCTGCCTGCATACTCTCATAGAATACTCTACCTCCCTTTTCAAACCACTTACATTTCTTTATTGTAACTAGTTCTTTGAAATCTTTACTAGATGGTAACTATTGTAAAGACAGAGATCACTTATACCTTAATCATTGTCATATTCTCATGCTATGGATAAAATCAAGCACATGGTGACAGCTCATTTTTTTTTTTAAAGAGCAAAAGTCTCACCTTTGTTGTTACCCTATATGCCATGTAAGCATTCATGCCATCACCTATAAGAAAAGTCAAACAATACCATTAAAAATTACAAGTTTAAAAAATAAAAAGGACCATTTTAATATTATAATGATATATTTAGTAAAAAAAAAAAAAGCACATAACAACCCAACCAATCTAAAAAGGGCAGGTAATAATGTTATACATAAATATTGACTCACCAACTTTCTCTGGATCTGATACACCAATTTCTATATCAAAAACATCTCCATTTGCTTCTTCTTCAATCTAGAAAAGATGATATTTTTGTGTTAAAGAAAATGCTGCAATGCCTATTACAGTCATAACACTAATACCTATAATTTTTACCAATTATCACCTATCAGGGTCACTGTCAGCATTCCATTTCTGAAAAACCACAAAAAGTTTCACATTTCCTGACTTTGGGAAAAAAAAGCCACACAACACATTTAAAAAAAAAAATTACAGAAGTGACAAAGAATCTTCACTTTTCATGAAGATTTACTTTTTTTTTTCTTGATAGTGAACAAGTTTATCAGATCTTTCCTGAGCACTGGTTTTTTGGAGAAAGGGGGAAGGGGAGCACACAAAGGCCCTGGGCTCCTGGCCAAAGCAACAGGCCAGAGAAGCAAAGGGAGGACAAAGCAGAAAAATAGGGAACATGGAAGATGTACTACTCCACATTTGGTCTTGTGGGCCTCAGCAGGTTAGGATTCTGTCACTTCTCCAAATGTGTTCTTACAACTCTTCAGATATGGAAAAAAAAATTTTAGTGTTCGGTATGAACACTGCATAATTTTTTGTTCTATACACTATATCTTCAGATTCAGATTATTGAAAAAAATAAGTCATTAATTATTTTTAATATTAGCATTTTTAAAAGTTGTATCACTACTCTTTAATAACCAGGAGGTAGCCATTACTTTTACCAGCAGAATCCTATATACCTGCAGATATTATATATAAAAGCAACATTAGCATAATGATTTCTCTAACCAACCAAATAAACACATTTCCTCTTTCAAGCCAATGAAAACATTATAAAGCTCACTGCAAAAAGCAGTAAGGAGAGTGGATGTAGCTCAAGTGGTTGAGCACCTGCTTCCCCAAGTATGAAGTACTGGGTTCGATCCCTGGCATCTCCTAAAAACAAACAAACAAAAAAACAGAAACAAAAAAACAAAAAAATCAACAAAACCCAACTCTCATTGGGGAGCAGATGTAGCTCAGTGGTTGAGTGCCTGTTTCCCGTGTACAAGGTCGTGGTTTCAATCCCTGGTACCTCCTTAAAAAGAAAAAGCATTAAGTAGGAAAAATGATAATCTTATGAGACTACAGGGAAACACTTTTTAACGCTATTATAGATAAGCAATAAAAATAGCAGCTCTGAAGGGAAACTTTGTTATTCCCAAGAAGAAAGCTCAAGGACTACGAAATCTTATAAATTTTTCAAAGCAATATTAACATTCTAAGACTATGTAAAAGAAAAATGAGTTTTCCTAATCTTAATCTTTTAAGGTTGCCCTTTTGTACAGATTTTTTAAAGAAAACATTATTTGAATTGTAACATAGAGAAAAGTGTATAAATCCTAAGTGTACAGCTCAATAAACGTTTACAAAGTAATCACATCTGTATAACCAGAACTTACATCAAGAAACATTTAAACAACATTATTACCCCAGAAGGCCTTCTCAGGCTTCCTCTCTAGTTACAATCCATCCCCCAAGCCACCAACTTAACCACTAGCCTGACTTCTAACATTGGATGTTAGTCTTACCTGTTTTAACAAGTTCATATAATGGAATTATGCATTAAGTAATCATTTATTTCTGCCTTCTTTCCCTTAATATTATGTTTGTGAGATTATTCATGTTGTTGTGTGTAACTGTAATTTTTTAACCATGGTCATTTTAATGGTCTATTTCCACATGAAGTATATAATTTGTCATTTATTACAATTTCCAATTATATTCTGCCATATTTATATTATATAAAAACCCCAAGAAAGGGTTTTTCTTCTCCAAGTTCATTTATCAAAAATTACTGCTAAAAAAGGTCCCCCCAACGGAAGGAGCTATATATCATCCCATTTAAATATTTACTTAAAATGATATGTGTGGTTAAAACAATTTTTAAAGGTTTAACAATTTAATATTTCATGCAAATTTTGCATTCTATTATATAGTTATAGGTATATATATTATTTCTGTTCATTTTATTTATTTATTTATTTTTTTATTTTTATTTTTTTAGGAGTCCTGGGGACTGAACCTGGGACCTTGTACATGCAAAGCAGGTGCTCAGCCACTGAGCTATCCCCACTCTGCTGTTCATTTTAATTTACAAGTATTTTACAATAAAAATTTTAAATTAATTGCAAAAAACAAAAAAATTACTGCTAAATCATGAGATAGTATCCTTAAATGATATAAATCCCTTGCTTTTAAAAATAAAGGGTAGAGAGCAATCTTTAAGTATCAACAGTATTCATGATTTTATCAAAGAAAGTCATTTAAAATAGTTCTTTATCACGATTAAAAGTTTAAAACACTTTCATATATTATCTTATTTGACCATCATGAGAATCTAAGAGCCATACATTATCATCATAAGATCACAAATGACAAGCTTCTTGACTTAAGAAAGTAAGTGATATGTGGGAGATAAAACCAGATGCCAGATCCCCACCTCCTTTAGTCCAATGTTCTCTTCCAAAAATATCAGATAGTCTTCAATCAGGAATGACCAACAGGATGGGGATGGTCAAAGGGGAACAAAGGTCTTATTACTTACATATTAATTTAGAGTAAAAACATTATCCATACCTCCTCCCTGGATCTATCAAAGATCACAGGAGCAGATATACTCTTTGATTCAATTCTGGGAGCAATAAGTGTAGTAGGGGTGACAGGGGTAACTGCAGGAGAAGGATCTGAAGAGAGTATAGGTTCCCTTTCTGGACTGTCCAAAGAAACTTCTTCCGTGGCTTCTAGACACAAATTAAACAAGTTAGTTAAGGATATTAAGAGCCATTCTTCAATATTCTATGTAGCAATTAATGAATTATGTAAAACATTTGGTATTCTACTCACAAATATCAAAGTTATGTTATTTTTAAATAATTCTTAAAAATGATTTGATGAATCCTTCCTTAATTGTTTATAATAATTTTAAAACCAACAAGGGCTGCTGGTTTTAGGAAGAATTCCATGAAGTCAGTTTAATTGTCTATATTACTAGAAGGGATAACGGTAGAAGGAAAACAATGATGTGGATAATTCCTCATTCATTTGTGCTTAGATTTGTATTTTATACTTGTGATGACTTACCTTTCACATCTTTTATTCAGACTAACATTATCATTATTTTATACAGATGAATAGAAGTTTTATGGCAGAAACTGCCTAAAACTCTCCCAACTGGGATTAAAAATTTGTTATGGGTAATCTACAATGTTAGTAATCCAAAGCAATTAACTGCCAAAGATTACGAGATATGAGCTGAACAGACTAATATTGACACAAAGAAAATATATGTTTGGATTTTTATGTAAAATGGCCATTTGCCTGAAAAAAAATCTCAAATTAAATCTATTCAAAATCAAGCCAAATAAACTGAGTGTTTACAAACTATATAACACTGTGCTAATAAGTGCAGTGAAGACACACAAAGAAATGTAAAATTTCATACCTGCCCTCAGGGAGCATATAATCTAGTTGGAAAAACAAGATATATGCATGGGGAATATTAAATAATAATAAAAAGCAAAGCAAAGAAAGTGAAAATTGGGCCCGGCTAGATAGCTCAGTGGATAAAGAGCGCGCTGGGATACCACATGGGAGGCCCCGGGTTCGGTTCCCGGGGACCTCTCCTAGCGGGCAGACCGCCTTGAGAATGGCAAGCCGCCATGGGCGGGCTGGAGCCGCCGTGGGCAGGGCAAAAAGCTGCCACGGACAGGGCAAAAGCCGCCACGGGCAGGGCAGGTCGCCTGTGAATGGAACGCAGCCAGCCACCCGCGAACTGGAGCCGGCCGTGA
>PVKH010004433.1:0-23387 GCA_004027955.1 Chaetophractus vellerosus
ACTTAACATTTTTACTTTTGCATTTATTTCAAACTCAGTATAATGATATTTTTAGTAGCACAATCTTTTATTGTATCGATTATCATAATTTGCATGACCATTTTCCTGTTAGGACTTTTAGACTGTGCCCAATGTTTTGCTTTTACAATCAATGCTATAGAGAGCATCTTTGTAGATACTGTGGGAAACTGAACTTAATCTGACTGAGGAATGTGTAACTTTTTCTTTTTTATTACAAAGAAGCGTGTTCTTACTGTTCACACTGTATATACCAGAGTGTTTTCATATCAGTGCATAGAAAAGTTATTCTTAGAGCTTAAGGTTTATCATTTCGACCTACCACCATATATTTAAACAGTCTCCTACTGATGGACAATTGGTTTATGCCCAATTGTTTGAAATACAAACAGCACTATTGTAATGAATCATTTTATGCATCTGGCATTTCATATAGGAACAGCTATATCTGTAAAGTAAATTCCAAGAATTAGATTGATGGGTCAAAGAGTAAATGAATCTGTAGTTTTTATGGATAAGGCCAAATTGCATCCCATAGGGATAGTATCACTTTGTACCCCACCAATAATGTGTGGGAGTATCTATTTCTCTAGACCCTTGACAACAGAATGTGTTGTTTGACTACCACTTTGCTTTCCAGATTACAGATTCAGTAGCCAGCTACCCCCAACGCCTACCAACTCTTCCTGAGAATACAGGACTAGTACAATGGTGTTGAATCCCATATTCACCAATTAATAGATTAAATATTGCTTTGCTCTGAATTTATTTGATTAAAATCTCTTTAATTATTCTGCTTTTCTATTTTTGAAAATTTTTTGCCCATCTGTCCATTAAGATCTTTACACCGATTTTTATGTGTTCTTTATATTCTAAGGATGTAAGTAGTATATGCATTTTGTCATAAATATTGTAATGTTTTCTCCAAGTTGTTTTTTGTTTTTCTTTAATTTTTAATGTATAATAGCTTTAGATAGACAAATAAATTGATATTTTTCTTTTGATTTTATTTTTCATTTTTAAGGCTTAAAATTTCTTTCCCATCTAAAGATTATAAAAATATTAAATTTTTTTTCTTCCAACTTTTTTATGATTTGGTTATTTAAAATGTTTTTGAATTTTCAATTCTGATGTCTTTGGAATTTATTTTGGTCCAACCATTTTCTGTAATAATGATAATAACAACATCAGCATGTAACATTCATTGAATACTTATATTTACACATAAGCCTACTTAGAGATATAATAAAGAAATTTCAAAGGATTATCTCCCATTTAAAAGGACACATACTCCAAGAGAATACATAAGACTTTTTTCCCCTTAACTGTAGAATTTTATGACATACTTTTTATGGCAAGTGGAAATTTTATTGTAAAATGGCACTTAACTCATGTTTTTGTTCTGAGTTTTAATTGATAGTATTAAAAGTAAGACCAAATGAAGTTTAAATGTTTTTGCTTTTGAAGTTCAATGTTGTTAGAATAATCAGTCTTGATATTCTATGGATGTCTAACTGTGATTCATGTCATATAATTGCTTACATCACTTTCTTCACTGTTACAGACCATATCTATACTCAACAACGATGATTTTTCTCCATCTGTCATCTTTCCTTTTATTAAAGAATTGTTTTGCTTGATAACTGTATGGTTGCAAGAGCCTAAGAACTTAAAATTCATCAGCAAAAGTCAGGGAAATGTAATTTTCAGGCTGGCTTAATCCTGGCACTTGAACAGCCTTGAAATATTATGAAGTTTGGATTAAAGACAAAAATTACCTTGTCTATGCCACCTGTTTCCATTCACGAAGGTATATGACTTAGTGGATATATTCAAATCTTCTCTCGTCTGTTCAGATTATGACATTTGGCATCCTCTTCATTAACAGGATTTAAAAGACAAGACAAAATTTAAGAGAAGGGTGTTTCAGCTGCTGTGCCTGCCAAATTCTGTTGTAGTTAAGAGGAGATGATATATTTATGAAGGGTTTTCCCACTTTGTGAAACATTAGGTTTAAATCAAAATATTTCAAAATTTGCAATCTATGTATTCACCCTTCCCTCTTCTACTTAATGATCCCCAACAGGGAGCTAAGTTGGAAATTTTATTTTTTGAATTCTCTGAAGTGTTCTCCATATTAGATTGAGCCAAGGAAAAAATCTAAGAATTATTTGCTTTTTTTTTTTTTTACTTTCTTCAAAACTTACCTGATATTTAAAATCTATTAGCACACATTTAAAGCTGTGGCAGCAATTTTCATGATAGAAAGAGCAAAGCAAGAAATGCTATTGTGGAATATCGGAGAAAAATAGGAAAAAATAAAAAGATAATAAATGTAATAACAGGAATAGAAAACATAAAAAAGAACAAAAAGGAAATTTTAAAACTGAAAAATACACCTGAATCTTTTTTAAAAAATCACTGAATGGAGATGACAGAGGAAAGAGTTAATGACTTAAAGATAGATCAATAGGAATTATCCAATTTGAAGAAAAGCTTGAAAAATCTGAACAAAGCCAGGGACCTGTGAGACAATGTCAAAAGTTCTAAAATACCTGTAATTAGAGTACCAGAAGAAGAGGAAAGAGAGATTGCTATTTAAAAGAAGAGCAAACTCTAGAAACTATGAAACTTCTATTTATTATTCATTGATATAAACATAAGTGTGTTTAACCTGAATCAAGGGCCTTTGTTGTATAATATCAATGCACAAATTACAGATTTTTGGAGGCAATGTAATGTGTTCTACTTGAACAATGTTAGGTTTTCTTGTGTTTATGAAAAATGCTTGTATATTTCATTGAATAAAAAACAGATTCATCTATTTTCAATGTAATCACTTCCTATCCCAGAAGCATGGAGAAAATATAGTCTCACTCTTTATCTCATACATAATATGGACAATAAGTCATATATGGGGGGGAGATGGAAAAAGAATTTTGCCTAACATATTTGTTATCTGATTACAGTGTGACGTCTATTGATCAACTTTTTTTTTTCTAAAATAACAAACTTTATTTTTAGAGGAGTTTTAGATTTACAGAACTATTACACCAAAAGTAAAGGGAATTCCTATACAACCCCCTTCCCTCACACATAGTTTCTCCTATTATTAACATCTTACATTAGGGTGGTGCACTTGTTACAATTGATAAACCAATACTGAAGCATTGCTACTAACCATGGTCTATAGTCTTTAATATTGATATGAAGATAGTGGTGACCAGTGCTTAGTGACCAATTTAATGTTTTTTCCTATCTATACTCCCTATTCCAGTTAGTCCAGGAATAAGCTCGGAAGCCTTAGAACTTCCACAGTGAAATGTCAGACTAGAAGTTTCCTCTCATGCTACAGTCTGCTCATTCCCTCGCTCTCGCCTTCCTCACGGTCCATCTCCCTCCCCTATCCTTGTTTTGGCGGCTGGGAATCCTACGAGCAAAACTGCAGTTGTTTTGGAACAAACTGTAAATTCTCCTGGGCCCAGGTAATAAAACAGTTCTCACTGAGAAATCTATGTAGGAATAAGGATTAATCTTTTCTTCTGTCCACTTAAAGACTTAAAATGCATTGTTTGGACCTTCAAAACATAATGGTTCATAATAAAATATATTATGAGATTAAATGTCACAGTTATCCTTCACAGTTATTTTGCTAAGACATGTTTCTAGAAAACACATTGGGGGTGTTTCTGTGCATTCTTCATTATGGAACTTCCTGCTTTGTGAAGTTTTGCTGACTCTTCAAAGCTGTCTGGATCAGAGCATAGGACTTGCAAAACTTTTCTGAAGTATCTGTGATAGTTGAGTGAGTTTATGCATGGATCCAAAAGCTGAATGCCTGCTTTGTGTGCTAGTTTTCAGCACCCCTGTGCTGATGAGGCTCCTGAGCTGCCCAGGCCATGCTCCGAGTGTCTTTCCACGCTCGACGTCACCGCTCCCACGACAACTACCACACGGGCAGCTGCAAGTCCACCAGGCATCTAAGCAGACTTGTCCTCACAGCTGTTCTCCTTTTGGCCAGACACAAAGGACACAGCCTGATCCGTGATCCTATCTGTGCGTCTGGTGCAGAAGTAAGGAGGCCTGGGTCGGGTTGTGGCCACACGAGTTAGTGCAGTATTCCACCTCATTTTTTTACTTTGGGGAAAAGGGTGATTGTATTCAAGGAATACCAACTCTCTGCCAACCTGCTTCTCTCTGCCACCCAATGAGAATGAAGTAATGAAATAGTCATAGTTAAATTAAATCCAGACAATCCCCATGAAAGTTCTTGTTTGCCTCCAAGCTAAGCTTTCTTAATCAAACAACCTATAAGAGCTGTTAAAAATCAGTAGGTTTTGACTGACTTGAATGCAGAGCTTTCCCTTCCTTCTGTCCTTGGGTGGAACTGCTGTGAGGAAGGACACGTGTCCATTGCTTCCATGCTACTCAGGTCATTTGCTCAGTTTTGAGCTCTGGGCACTCTTAGGTGCTTGGAATATGTTAGAAAACGAAATAGACTAAGATCCCTGCCCCAGTGGCTCTTACATGCTGGTGAAAGGAGGCAGGCAATAACTATAGAGACATAACTAAGAACATTATATAGCATGTTGGAAAGTGCTAAATGCTATGAAAAAGTTGGTTGCATTTAAGGTTCTGTGGTGACCCTGGATTTCTCTGTGTTAATTTCTCTGTATTTCATTGGATATGGCTAATGAAAATGTTCAAGCAGCACAGACCAGGCTTGCAGTTTTATAAAACTTTTGACTTCGTCACATGCTGTAGGATGCAGTTGATGCAGGTTAAGCTTGGGTGGCAAGATGGAGATGAACAAGTTCAAGCAGAGGAAACTGCAGGAGAAGTTGGGTTGCAGAGCAATCCTCAAAATGGTGTATGTTGGCTGCAGATACTATTCATCTCAGAATTTGAATTTTCAGTAGGATAAATCCACCAGCACCTCTCCACCTCCCTGTGCCCAAGGCCAAAGGAAACAATGTCAAGAATGTTGGTTATTAATGTCTGTTCTGGCAGGAAAAGAGTGTGAGATTATCTCCAGATCTTGGCGGGAAGGAGGGATGACTGATGTAAAGGGGAATGTGTGAGTGTGCTGTTCCCAGACTGAATTATTCAAATACCAGCATTTCAAGAGGGAAACATGTGGTGGAACAAGTCTGCAGAGGAGTAAACACAACTGAACGTCTTGCTTCTGCTTCCTCACTAATGCTGAGCCTGCTCTGGCTCTTCTTTCACAAGGATAGAATAAGAAACTTGAATTACATTACTCTTTCAGTTTGTGAAACTTTGGAACTCTTTTTTCCTTAGCAAGTTTTTCTTTGGAAGCCCATATTTAAAATAATTCAAAGAAGAAGCAATAATAAAAGAGTAATAAAATAGTCTGGTTGAAGTGGTGGAGCCAGTCTTCCTTTTTCACCTCTAGAATTTCAGATGTGGATTTGTAAACCTCAGGATCAAATGATTTCTAAGGTGTCCTCCAACCTGAATAGTTGACGAATTTTCTGGGCTGCTGGGTGCCAGGAGTTCAGGGTTTGAATCTACCTAGATCTACTTGGATCTACTTAGGCCTACTTGGATCTACCTAGATCTACTTGGATCTACCTAGGTCTACATAGATCTACCTAGGTCTACCTAGATCTATTTAGGTCTACAAAGGCCTACTTGGATCTACCTAAGTCTACTTGGATCTACAAAGGAATAACCATGACACCCAGGGTCTTTTAAACCCTACTTTCTTTGAATGATTTTATTTCAACAGATTAATTATGAGTGACTATTTTTTGGTCATTTTGCTCTTTAAAGCTTTATTTTATATTTTGCAAATCATTTGCATGGAGGGTGTTTCGAGATTCGCTTCAATCAAACGAGAGTTCCTGCAACCAATTTAATACCAGATGAGATAAGTTTGGAAAAATGATTCTCCAGGGCTGGAGTTGAAAATATTTCCAAGCATAAATCTGAAAAAGATATGCAAACCTAGGAACCAGCTGTGGCTCAATTGGTTGGGCTCTGGTTTACCGGTTCAGTTCCCAGGGCCTCCTGGTGAAGGCAAGCCGCCGCACAGTGAGCTGCCTCAGTGGGATGCCGCAGCAGAGGGAGACAAGCAGACACAGAAAAACACAAAAAAGCAAATGAACACAGCGAGCACAAGCAGCAAGGGGGGGATATATAAATATATAAATAATAAATCTTTAAAAAAAAATCCAAACTGTCCTAATGTAGCGCCCTAATGTAGATACTTTCCCTTCTTTTTTACTCCATCACGCAGGAGGAAGTGAGGGCCCTCTCACTGGAGAAATGCAAGTAGTGTTTGGTGGGGTTTCTCATGATTTTAAAATTTCTCATCTATAGCTATATACTAATGAGTGTTTACAAAGTACTACAAATAATAGAGTTACATGTGGGTAATGTAATAAAAAATAGGAGATATTTAGCAAGAGGGAAAAGAAAATATCATTTCAGACTTACTTGGAGAGTTGGGATATCCAAATCAGCCTTCAAAAAAGCCACTCTAAATATTAGGTAAATAAGAAAAATTATTACGTTTTTAATACTTACTATTGCTAATATGTTAGTATTTGGTCAGACTTATGGTGATAGAATTGTATTTGCTGAATGTGTGTGTTTCGCTAGATTGGTCCCCTTGTAAAGTACATTTGTGACCATTTTATAAAAATTTGAAGTATATTTTAATCTTTAATCCTCATAGGGTTGATCTCTGCATTTTGTGAACTATTACTCAGCATAGTTATGGTTTATCTGTAACATGGCTTTTATGGAAAAGTATAGCTGTCTTTATGGCACCACACCTAGTAATAGTTTGTGGGGAACCCCTTTAATGTGCAGTGAGGGCCAAGATTCAGCTGCCGGGTGGGTACCAGGAAGGAGGTAAGAAGTGCAAACTTTTGGGGCCGTGGAAGCAGCCCATGCTGCTGGAGCCTAAAGAATTGCTCGTGGCAATGATGATCACTTCTGACCCTTTCCTATTTTCAAGATCGCCATCAAAATCCTGAAGTGAGGCCAAGCTGGGACCCCGGGAGGTTGAGGGGCAGCCATCTCAAGCACATGACCGTGCTCTGTGCACAAATGCTCAGTGCTGCGCTCACCAGTGAGGTTTCGGCACTGCACCAGGTGACAGAGGCTTTCAGGGAAATTTCCTGCCTGCCTTTTAAAATTAATATATCATGCAGAGCAGGTCTGGGCTTTTAAAAAATATGCTTTTCTTCACTGGAAACTTCTTACATCTGGTATAAAGAAAATGATCTGAGAGAAGCAGAAGATATGTGTGAGCATGTCATACACAAAAATCTGGGCCAGCTTCCCTCTTTTTTTCTTCAAATTGTTAAAGTAACATTCCAGTGCCTGCATTTGGAGACTCCTTGCAGGTGCCTCCTAAAATATTCCAGCCTCTAAAACAAAAAATTCTAGATAAAAGTGTCCATCTCAGTAAATAAATTTGGCAGTTCCCTAGAACACTCAGTTTCTACCCACTTAACACTTTTCAGCAAATCTAGGGTTTGCAGAGACCCAGTTAAGAACACTATCCTTTATTCTAAGGCTAAAAATTTATGCATATTAGGTTTATTCATGAAGTTACCATCAGCCAGTTTTATAGGCCTTAAAAAGATAGTCATTGGGAACCAGCTGTAGCACAGTTGGTAGGGCTCTGGTTTACCACATGGGAGGCCCCGGGTTTGGTTCCCAGGGCCGCCTCGAGAAGGCAAGCTGCCGCGAGCAGGCAAGCTACCAGGAAAGTAGGCAAGCCGCCGTGCGGTGAGCTGACTCGGTGGGATGCCGCAGCAGGGGGAGACAAGCAGACACAGAAGAACGTAAAGCAAATGAACACAGAGAGAACAAGCAGCAAGGGGGGGATATATAAATAAATTTAAAAAATAAATAAATCTTTAAAAAAAAATAAAAGACTGCTTGAAAAAAAAAACGTAGTCATTGACTATAGGTGACTTGTTTAAATGGTTAATTCAGAGTCTTGTTTCAGCCTCTAGACAGCATTGTACAATAGAAACATAGTGCAAGTCTCAAATGTAATTTAAAATTTTCTAGTAGCCACATTAAAAAAGAACAATAAATAGATGAAATTAATTTAAATAATAGATTTTATTTAATCCAAAATATCCAAAATGTTTTCATTTCAAAATGAAGTCAATCTAAAGGTATTGTTAATGAAATATTTTGCACTCCTATTTCATAAAGATTCTTTGACTTTGAGTGTATATCTCACAGTACTTCTCAATTCAGACTACACATATTTCAAATGCTCAGTAGCCACACAGGGTTAGTGGCTATCATATTAGATGATACTGCTCTAGGGAAATTGTGATCAAGCATCCACCTGCAGAAATGTACTGGGGCAAAATGACCTCGCATAAAAATGGTTGTGGATGGCTAATGTGGCTGGAATCAGAGAGTAGCAATTGTTGGCCAAACTTATATTAACAAACATTCTCCTTGTAAACACCACTTGGTGTTTAGATCCGGGAAATGAAAAACCCATTACCGCCAACTGGAATCATTTGGTATGTCTCCTGGGTTCCTGTGCTGACTTCTGAATGATGGGTTGCTTGTGGGATTTATGGTGAGGTTTGGTCTCTGAATTCACCACTTACCTCCCCACTTCTCTTCCAAGTTCTGATCTGTGGGGAAAACTCAGAGGATGTTCACAAAACTAAATGGGAAGCAAGTACCATTTTTTTTTAATTAAACTTTTTGTTTTGAGATAATTGCTGGCTTATATGCAGAAGAAAGAAATAATACAGGAATATCCTTTATGACCTTTAGCCATTTTCCTTCAGTGGTAACATGAAAAATTATAGTACAAATTTGCAATGAGAATACTGTCACTAAAATAGTCAAGATACAGAACATCAACACAACAACCCCTCCTGCCACCCTCTTTAGCCACACCCACTTCCCGCCCAAACTTTTTAACCCCTGACAACCACTAATCTGTTCTATAATTGTGTCATTTCAAAAATGACATATCCCAACTGGTTTCTGACAAGGGTTCCAACTACATAAATGGGGAAAGAACATTCTCGTCAACAAATGCTGTTGGGAAAACTGGATATCTACATGCAAAGGATTAAAGTGGACCTCTCCTTACATCATATACAAAAATGAGCTCAAATGGGTCAAGGATCTAAACATAGGAGTTAAAACCATAAAATTCGTGGAAGAAAACATAGAGGAAAGCCTTCATGACCTTGGATTTGGCAACCTTAGTTATGGTGCCAAAAGCATGAGCAGCGAAAGGAAAAATAGGTAAACTGGACTTCATCAAAATTAAAAATTTTTGTGCATCAATGGACATTATCAGGAAAGTGAGAGGAAAACCTTCAGAATGGGAGAAAATAGTTGGAAATAATATATCTGAAATAAGTTTAATATCCAGACTAAAGAACTGCTACAACTTAACAACAAAGAGATAAACAAGCCAATTTTGAAATGAGCAAAAGACTCGAATTTCTCTAAAGAAGATATATAAATGGCCAATATGCACATGAAAAGATGCTCCTTAATCATCAGAGAAATGCAAATGAAAACCATAACGTGATACCATTTCATACCAACTAGAACAGTGTGACAGTTTGAAATTCTTTTATGAATCCCAATAAGAAAGAGATTATGTTCTTGAACTAATCCATTCCTGTGGCTGTGGGGCCCTTTGATTGCACTGTGTCAGTGAGGTAGGATCTCTGCCCTCTTACTGGAGTTTTACATAAAAGGAGACAGAGAGAGAGAGAGAGAAACAGAGAAAAGAAGCCACTGTTTATGAGCCTGCCATGTGAGAAGGGCTCTAGGAACACTAGCAGCCAAAGCATAAGTACAAAAGCTCAAGAGGCTGGGCCCATGGAGCGACTCAAGGCTGAAGAGAGGGGCCTCATGCCTGATAGCTCAAAGCTGAACTTGGGAAGAAAGAGGAGCAGCTGAGACTGAGAGAGGAGGCCTGGAAAGAAACAGTCCCCATGTCTGGTTGCCCACAGCTCAGCTCCGTGAGATGGTAGACTCTGAAGGGGAAGGCAGTGACCTCGGCAGAGATTAGCCACCATCTTCCCCACATGGCAGGACACCAGGAAAACCAGAAGCTGACTTTGATGAGAAAGCATCTCTGATGGTGCCTTGATTTGGACATTCCATGGTCTCGAAACTCTAAGTTTTATCCTAAATAAAATTCCCATTATGAAAGTCAACCTATTTCTGGTATTTTGCATTGGCAGCCCTGTGGCAAACCAGGACAAATGACTATTATTTTAACAATGGAAAACAGCAAGTACTAGTGAGGATGTGGAGAGATTTGAATCCTTGTACGTTTTTGATGCAAAATGGTTCAGCCATTGTGGAAAATTGTTTGGCAGTACCTCAAAAAAGTTAAACATTGAATTACCATATGACCCAACAATACCACTCTGATGTGTATACTCAAATGAATTGAAACAGGGACTCAAAGGAATACTTGACAAGGTTCATAGCAGTATACTCACAACTGCCCAAAACTGGAACAATCCTACTGCTCACCAACAGATGAATGGATAAACAAAATGTGGTATAGACATACAATTAGAAAAGTTGGACTTCATATAGAATAATTTTATTCCACAGTGTGGATGGATAGATCACAGTGTGTCTAACCATTCATCTGTTGAAGAAAACCTGGGTTGTTTCCTGTTTGGGGCTATTACAAATAAAACTGCTATAAACATTCGTGCACAGATTTTTGTGTGAACATAAGTTTTCATTTATCTGGAAGAAATACCCAGGAGTGGAATTTCTGGGTGTTTGCATTTTTAGTTTTTTAAGAACAACCACATTGTTTTCCAGAGTGGCCATACCATTTTACATTCTCATCAGTTTCTCTGCATTCCTGCCAGCATTTAATGTTGCCACTATTTTTATCTTAGCCATTCTCATAGATATGCAGTTAGTTATATCTCATTGTCGTTTTAATTTGCATTTCATCCATGACTAATGATATTAACCATGTTTTGATGTGCTTATTTCCCACCTAAATACCATCTTCAGTGAAACATCTGTTTCATATCTTTTGCCTATTTTCTAATTGGATTGTTTATTTTATTATGGTTGAGTTTTGATAATTCTTTATACATTCTGCATACTATTCTTTGTCAGATATGTGGTGTGAAAATATTTCTCCCACTCTTTTTATCCTCTTAACAGGATCTTCCACAAAGCAAAAGTGATTAATTTTATTGAATTCTAATTTACCTACTTTTCCTTTTATGGATCATGCTTTTGGTGTCAAGTCTAAGAACTCTTTGCCTATTCCTATGTCCCCAAGATTTTCTCCTATGGCTTTCTACTAAAAGTTTTACATTTTTACATTTTAAATTTAAATGCCTGGTCAATTTTGAGTTGATTTTTGTATACGGTGTGAGACTTTGGTCAAGGTTCATTTTTGTCTTTGGATGTCTGATTGCTTCAGCACAGTATCTTTCCTATATTGGATTGTTTTGCACTTTTGTCAAAATTTAGTTAGATATATTTGTATGAGTCAATTTCTGGGCTCTCTGTCCTGTTTCATGAATCTATCTGTGTATCTTTCTGTCAACACCACACAATCTGTAGCTACATAGAAAGTCTTGAAATCAGATCATCTGGATTTCTTCCACTTTATTCTTTTTCAAAATAGTGTCGGCTATTCTAGTTCCTTATATAAATTTTAGAATAATCTTGTCTCTAAATAACAATCTTGCTGGTATTTGGGAGAATTGTATTAAATTCATATATCAGTTTGGGAAGAATTGACATGTATTATGTTCAATCTTCCAATTCATGAACACAGTTATGTCTTTGCATTTATTTATCTCTGATTTCTTTCCTCAGCATTGTATACTTTTCAGCATATAAATTCAATACATGTTTTGTTAGGTTGACACTTAAATATTTCTTTTATTTTTGAGCAATTGCAAATGGTATTGTGTTTTTCATTTTGGTGCCCATATGTTCATTATTGTTGTGTAGAAATACAATGGATTTTGTGGTTTATTTATCTTATCCTGTGACCTCACTGAAATTACTTTTTTTGTAGTTTTCTTGAGATTTTTGCACAGACAGTCCTGTCATCTGAAAATAGGGACAATTGTATTTCTTCCTTTCCAATATGCTTACTTTTTATTTATTTTTCTTGCCTTACTACACTGGATAAAACTTCTAGTACTATGTTGAATGAGGGTGGTGAGAATAGACATCTTTGATTTACTAGGGGAACAGGTATAATGTAACTATGTTACCTGTATGTTTTTTCATAGGTGCTCTTTATCAAATTGAGAAAGTTCACCTCTATTACTAATTTCTGAGATGTTTTCCTTTTTTATCAAAAATCGGTATTGATTACATCAATTTTTTTTTCCTCATTGATTGATATGACCATGATTTTTCTTAACATTTTATTATGGTGGAGTACATTGATTGATTTTCTAATCTTGAGCCAGCTTTGCATCCTTGGAATAAACCCACTTTGTCACAGTGTGTAATTTTTTTCTTAAGGATTTTTGCCTCTGCACTCATGAGGGATATTGGTCTGAAGTTTTCTTTGGTTTTACTGTCATTGTATGGTTTTGGTATCTGGGTAATACTAGTTTCACAAAATGAATTGGAAAGTGTCCCCTCCTCTTTTTTTTTTTTTTTAAGATTCTGAACATTTAGTAGCATTCTCCAGTGAATCTACCTGGGCCTGGAGATTTGGGGAAGGGAGATTTTAATCATAAATTCAATTTTCTTAATAGTTATAAGGCTATTTAAATTATCTGTTTGTATTTTTCAAAGAAGTAGTCCATTTCATCTAACTTGTCATATTTATATATGTAGAATTGTATGCAGCATTTCCTAAATATTCTTTTGATGTCTTCAGGGTCTGTAGTGATACCCTCTGTTTCATTCCTGTTATTGGTACTTTGTGTCTTCTCTCTTTTTCACTTTGTCATTATTTCCAGAGTTTGTCAGTGTTATTGATCTTTTTGAAGAATATATATTAATTGTTAATATGTAAAAATATGTGATATAATAATTAATATATTAACAGGATCTATGTTTCATTGATTTTCTCTATTGTTTTTTACATTTTCAATTGCACTGATTTTTGCTTTTATTTTTATTATTTCCTTCCTTCTGCTTGCTTTGGGTTTATTTTGCTTTTAAGGTGGTAGCATAGATTACTGATTTGAGGATTTTCCTCTTTTCAAATGTATGCCTTTGGTGCTATAAATTTCCCTCTCCTAGTTGTTTTATATGTCCCAAAAATTTTTGGTTTGTGTCTCACAAATTTTGATATATTGCATTTTAATGTACATTCAGTTCATCGTATTATTAAATTTCCCTTGAGAATTCCTCTTTGACCCATGTATTATTTAGAAGTGTGTTGTTTACTTTGCAAGTGTTTGGAGATTTTTTTTTTAAAGATTTATTTTTTATTTATTACATATCCCCCCCTTTCTGCTTGTTCTTGCTGTGTTCATTTTTGCATTCTTCTGTGTCTGCTTGTCTCCCCCCGCTGCGACCCGTCAAGTCAGCTCACTGCGTGGCGGCCGGCCTGCTCGCGGGGGCTTGCCCTGCCTGCGGCAGCCTGCCTTCTCAAGGCGATCTGCCCGCTCGAGGAGGACCCAGGAACTGAACCCAAGGCCTCCTATGTGGTAAACTGGTGCCCTACCAACTGGGCTACAGCCGGCCCCCAGGATTGACATTTTATCTTTAGATAATATCCCTCTCTGTCTCTGCTAATTTTCTTTGCTCTGAAGTTTACGTTATAAGATATTAATATAGCCACTCCTGCTTTCATTTAATTCATATTTGCACGGTATACCTTTTCCCACCTTATACTTTCAGTCTTCCTAGATTGTTATATTTGAAGTGAGTTTCTTGTAGATGGTATAAAGTTGGATAATCTTTTTTAATCCATTTTGTCAATCTATGTCTTTTAATTGGTGTTTTTAGATGACTTACATTTAATATAATAATTTATGTCAGGACTTAAGTCTTCCATTTTATATTTTGTTTTGTTTCTTGGTTTTCTTTTTCCTGCCTTCCTGTGGGTTAACTGAATATTTTTTTAGAATTACATTTTGATTTGTCTATAATGTTTTTGAGTGTATCTCTTTGTATATTTTTTAGTGGTTACTCTAGTTATTACTTACATATGTATATATTTAAGCATATATAATGTATATATATTTATATATGTGTATGTGTGTGTATGTGTGTTTGTGTGTGTGTGTCCTAACACAGTCTATTGGTATCATTACTTACCAGTTCAAGTGAAGTATACAAAAGTTACCTCCTTATATGTCCCTTTACTCTCCTCCATTTATAATATAATTGTCTTAAATATTTCCTCAAAATGTTATAATAATTTTTGCTTCAACAAAGATAATGTGGAAAACTCAAGAGGAGATGGAAAGCCTATTGTATTTACCCATATTTTTGCTTACCATGTGTTTTAGTTTGACAAAGAGCTGTTGATGCAAAGTACCAGAAATGGTTTGGCTTTTATAAAGGGGATTTATTTGGGGTAAAATCTTACAGTTCCAAGGCCATGAAAAGTCCAAACCAAAGTCAGGTGCTTTCTCATGCTTTCTCACCAAAGTCAGGTCCTACTAATCCTGGCCTGTTGCTATGTGGTTAAGCAAGATGGCCACTGATCTCTGCCCAGGTTTCAGCCTTCCCTTTCAGGCTCACCCTTTCCTCTTGAGCTGTTTCCCTCTTGGGGCCTCATGCTTAAGCAATCCTGTAGTCCCCTCTCTCCTGGCATTGGGCTTGTTTCTTTCCGTGCCTCCTTTATCAGTCTCTGCTGTTCTGTTCTCTTCCAAATTCAGCTATAAGCTATCAGGCAAAATGCCTCATCTCTCCCCAGGTCCTCAGCTGTTTGAACCTTCTCCTTTATGTCACATGTCAGGATCAAAAAGGGCAGAGCTCTCTCTTCTTGTGTCTGTCTGAATGAGTCTTTCTCCATGTTTCTGTTTATATCTGACCCAGCACGGGGGCAGAGACTCAACTTGAGTCTCATCTCACTAATGTAGACCAATTAAATCCCTAAAATGATCTTATCCAGTAATCTAAATCAGCTTAATTTAATGCAATCAAAGGGTATCCAGAGGAATAGATTAGTTTACAAACATAATCTTTCTCTTTTTGGGATTCATAAATAATCTCAAACTGCCACAGCATGTTATTTCTTTCTTCCTTCCTTCCAGGGTTTATATTTCATCATTTCCTTCCTATCTAAAGAACTTCCTTCAGCCATTCTTTTACGGCCTGCTGGTGAAAAAATCTGTAAGATTGTTTGACAGTTCTTCTTTTTCAGCACTTACATAATATTATGCTACTTCCTTCTAGTGTCTAAGGTTTCTGAGAAGAAATCCACTGTTGTTAAGATAATTTTCCCCCTGTAGGTAAGGTGTTCTTTTTTTCTGGATGCTTTAAAATTACTTCTTTCTCTTTAGTTTTCAGAAGTTTAATTGTGCTATAGTTTCTAAAGAATTTCTTTGGGTTTATTCTGTTTGGGGTTTGATCAGCTACTTGAATCTACAGATTTATGTCTTTTGCTAAATTCAGGAATTTTTCAGCTATTGTTTCTTTGAGTACTTTTTTTAGCCCTGTTCTCTTTCTCTTCTCCTTCCCAGACTCTAATTACATGAATCTTGGATATTTTGTCATAGTCCCACAGGTGCCTGAGGCACTTTCATTTTTTCTTAGTTTATTTTCTCTCTTTGTCCAAACTGGGTAATTTCTTTTGTTTATCTTCCAGTTCACTGCTTTTTTCCTTTTCCCCTTTCATTCTGCTGTTGAACCCATCTACTGAGCTTTTTATTTCAATTATTGTGTTTTTGACTTGTAGATTTTCTAATTGTTTCTTCTTTATATCTTCTATTTCTTGGCTGAGGCTACCTATTTTTTTCATTTGTTTCAAGTGTGTTTGTAATTGTTAGCTGAATTTTTTTGTCATAGTTTCTTTAAAATCTTTGTCAGAAATTCTAACATCTGTCATCTTGAAAGACTAATATAGTAAAGATGTCAACTTTCCTGAAATTGATCTATAGATTTTGTGAAATTCTAATCAGAATACCAGTAGAACATTTTCCAAACATCAGCAAGCTGATTCTAAAATTTCTATGGAAAGGTGAAAGAACTAAAGTAGCCAAAATAATTTTGAAAAAGCAGTTAAACTTGGAGGCATCACATTCCCAATTTAAAGTCCTACTGTAAAGTACAATAATGAAGACATTGTTGGTCAATAATCAAGATAGTGAAAGGACAGACAGATCATAACAGAATAAAGAGTCCAGAAATATGGCCCAATTAATTGTTGACAATTCGATGAAGAAAGATCAGTCTTTTCAATAAATTATGCTAGAACAGTTGGACATTCATTTCAAAACAATGAACCTCAAACTAAATTTCACAGTGTACACAAAATTTACCTCCAAATGGAACATGGATCTAAATGTAAAGTGTAAAACTACAAAACTTTTAGAAGAAAAGATAAAAGAAAAATTTGTGACCTGGGGTTAGGGATAATGGTCTTCAATATACACCAAGAGTATAATCCATAAAAGAAAAAAATGATAAATTGGACTTCATCAAAATAAAAAACTTTCTCTAAAAAAGTCTGTTAAGAGATTGAAAAAAAAAGCAGTGGACTGTGAGAAAATATTTGCAAATCGCATATCACATAAGGGGCTCTCTAAACTCAACAGTAGGAAAACAAGCAACCCTATTAAAAAGTGGGCAAAAGATTTGAACAGATATATCACTAAAAAAGATATCCAAATGACAAATAAGTACATAAAAGGTGATCAGCATAAGTTGTCACTGGGGAAATGTAAATAAAAACCATGGTTTGATACCGTTACACACATTTATAATGGCTAAAATTTTTAAAATAAACTGCCCATACTAAGTGCTGACAACAATAGGGAACAATTAAAACTCTGCTGGTGGAAGTACAAAATGCCACAGCCACTCTGGAAGACAGTGGGGCAGTATCTTATGAAGTTGAACATCCTCTTACCGTGTGATCCAGAAATTCCACCGTAGGCATTTAACCTAGAGGAATAAAAAATTAAGTTCACTAAAATGCCTGTATGCAAATGCTTATAGCAGCTCCGTTAATCATCACCCAAAACTGGACACAACCCAAACAGCCTTCAACAGGTGAACAGTTAAACTCGGGTATGTTCCTACAGTAGAATACAGTTCAGCAATGAAAGGGAATGGACAGCTGATACACACAGCAATTTGGATGCACTCAAAGGCACCATGCTGAGTGAAAGAAGCCAGTGTTAAACTGGACATGCTATACAATTCCATCTATATGACACTCTGGAAAAGGCAGAACCATACCAGTGGTTGCTAGAGGTTAGGGTTAGGGGAAAGGGGACACCTGAGGGAGTTTTGTGGGATAACCCAACTCTTCTGTGTTTGGATTGTGGTGACAGGCACACCAGACTATACCTGTGTCAAAACCCAGAGCCCTGCACCCAAGAAGAAGGTCATTTTTACCAAACAAATAGCAATACCCAATCTCCTAGACCACCCGCACACTGAAATTGTCATGAAAGTTATTTACTTTGTCTATCACCAACCTTCACCACCAAACATTGAACCACATTTTAATGAGAGTATGAAATTAGCATTTCAGGAGAGCCAAAGAAAAGCGCTTTGGCAATTGGGCAGTTGCTTAATCCAGCTATGTGTCCATAGACTTTACACATCAAGATATCATGGTGGATCAAAAAATGATTTTTCTAAACAAATAAAATTTCTTTGTAGAAATTGTCAACGTTAACCACAGCATTCCACAGGTATGTGGCTGGGCTGATGTCTATCAAGTGATTTAACTCTTCCATGAAAGATGAAGAGGGTTAGTCCTGTGAACAGCCCTTGCCTAGGCAGGGTCCCACTGACCCACGGCGCTGTGACACAGGGACGTCAGACACGGCTTTCCCCTCCTTCCTCTTGATGCCACTTGCTCCCCTGCAGGAGGTTGTGGCCCCCTGGATTGCTGAAAACTGCATTGCCATTGAGGAGATCTGCTTGTCGGCCCTGAAAGCTGCCCACAGCCTCGACACGCTGGGCAGTGCTGGTGCCAAGAAGGAGGTGAGAACTGCCAAGACTTCTCCAGATCACTTTTCATGGTGTCTTGATGGCACTTGGAATACTGGAAACCTTCATATTGTTTTGGTTTAAAGTATTCAAATGTGCATTACCTACTAGTTTCCTTCCAATGGGCTGCTTTTGGTTAAGATTTTCAGCTTGCAGAGCATCTTCAGCCTCCTTGAGATGTGGTAACAAAGAATGGGGAAATCCTAGGCTTTATATAAACCCGGAATTGTACCCCAGTATGCCAACTGTTAGCCTTGCGACCTTGGGGTAAGTGCTTGACCTCTCTGCCAATGCCTCGGGTTGTGTGTGTGGAGTGCACAGCAAGCCGCACGGTAAATGTCTCATCAAAGCCACCTCTAATGTGAGTTATCAGCTGCCCAGTTATAAATGAATAAAATATGGTTTGGAAGAGATATCTCTTTCCAGAAGGGCTGTGTTGATTGAAATATGGCCATTAACTGTGTCACAGTGGATCTCTCTGTTAGCTTTCGTAAAAGATCCTGAGTTAGTGGTGATTTGTATGACAGAAATTTCCCTTGTTTCCATATCTTGTTTATATAGATTGCAATGATCAAAGTGGCTGCCCCACAAGCAGTCTGCAAAATTGTTGACGAGGCCGACCAAGTATGTGGAGGTGCTCCCTTTCCCAGGTTTGCCCTCTGGCTAATATTTAATAACCATCCACATTTGATAAACTTGGCATTAAAATCTACAGAGACTCTGTCACTTATTGTTTAAGAACAAAATAGAGATACTTACTTTAAAGGTTTAGCTGCTCTTGTGATTGCTGTTATTGTTTCATTCCATTTGTTGATGAAACGGCATTAAGGGTTATTCCACCGAGGGCTCGTGGCTATAGGCAGGGCATGGGGCTTCATCCAAAGGGCACCCAGGGCCAGGCTCTGAATGCACGAAGCGCAGTCTACCACCTGCCTCAAGGAGGCTTCTGCGGACTTTGCATCAACACCTGCCGACAGCCTGATGTCCATATTCTGAAGGCTGGGAGTCAAGAGGGAGCAAGCCGCCTCCCACTGCCCTTCACTACACACCTTCACAGCCCCTGCCACACTGGAGACAACAGTCTAACCTCAAGAAAGAACTAAACAGATACAACTTACCTAAGAGCTCTTAGCTCCAGCAACTTCTAAGTAACCTGTAGCAAACCAAAAAGGAGATTGATCCCATTGCACCTTGCCATTTAAGATTCTGAGCTTTAAAATGGTATTTCAGAAGCTCTTTGGTTTGCTTTTCCTAGTAGTCTTTCTTATCCCTGCCTTGACATGTGTTTCAAAATTAGCCCAGCCTTGGTTTATAATCAGAGGACAATAACGCTCCTTCCCTGCTCTTTTTGTGTTTGTGGGTATGCCCTCACCCGACCTCTGTTGAAGTCCACTTGTCACCAATTCCAAGAACAGAGCTGCAGGACCAAGCTGAAGGGTTGGTGCCCAAAATGTAAGGGCAATTAACACTGAGCATTCCGGGGCAGAAACTCTCTTTTATAGGAACTTTCTTGGTTCCAACATTTGATTTTAGTATATTTTTGTGGTGATCACAGGTTTAATTACCCATGTTTGGTATAGAGTTTAGCATCTACTTTGATGAATGGATTTTATAGGTTTTACAGGTTTAAGTTAAATAAGAAATTCTGTAGCTGTTGTCTGTCTACAGTCAACATGTAAAGAGAGCATGACATAAAATGGAGATCTAAAGTATAGAAATACAAATATCTTTGTTTTTTGATTTTTAGGAATTGTTCTATGTCAGTAAATGCTAAAGGAATCATTGCTTTGTAAAGGAATAATGGGACCCCCTTTTTATCACTGGTTTGAGCAGTTGGTTTAACACTGTAGTTATGTTTGCACTAGAGAATGAAGCATGACTGGGTCATTTTTAAATTCATATCATTATAAGCTTATTCATAATTCAACAGAAAACATGCATAAAATCTGAATGCAGTTTAAAATTTACTAGAAAACATGATATATTGTGAGAATACATAATTAAGAACTATTGTAATTCCTTATTAAAATGTTGCTATTAGTGGCCAGTTTGCTTAACTTCACAATGAGTTTCACGACGGTCTGCTCTGGACGCACCTGTCGAGAGCAGCACACATTCCTGTGGCTGTTTGGGCACATATAAAAGCATTTCATAAAAAGTATATGAAATCTAAATACAGAAGAAATATTTGCAATGAATTTAGCGTTCCAATTAAGAAATGCTGTTGGTGTAAAATGCACATCAGATTTTGAAGACTTTGGATGAAAGAAATAATGTAAGAGAGCTCATTGATACTTTCATTTACATTGATTACATGTTGAAAATTTTTTGGTCTATTGGTTTAAATAAGCTATGTTATTGAAACTAATTTCACTTGTTTCTTGTTACCCTTTCAATGTAGATGTCATTGGAACAGTAGTTAGCATATTTTTAAATTTTTAAATTAAAGTATTTTATTCCTAAAACCTTTTTTATACTTTTTAAAATTAAAGTATATCATTCATAGATGAACATACATAATAATTGTATAGTAAAAGTTGTGAATTGAAATTACAAAACAAACATGTGTATGGTCACACAGGGTTCCCACACATCACCCCATCACCAACACCTTGCATTGTCGTGAAACATTTGTTACAAACTATGAAAGAGAATTGACAAAATGTTACTACTCACTATAGCCCATAGCTTATATTTGGTGTATTTCCCCCCAACCCACCTGATTATTAACACCCTGTCTTTGTATTTTACATTTGTTTTAGTTCATGAGAGAATGTTCGCATATTTGCCCCGTTAACCACTGTCCACCATCTACCACTGGGTTCCCTGTGTTCTACAGCCCCGTGCTTCCTACAATCCATTCAAAGTGTACACTCAGTGGCTCTCAGTTTCATCACAGAGTTGTGCAGTCATCACCTCAGTCAATTTTAGAACATTTTTCATTACTCCAAAAGGAAAAATCCCATACCCGTTTATACCCCATTGTCCCTTACAATTGATATAGTATCTTCTTTGCCATTGCTGCAAAAGTATTATAGTATTGTAACTCTGTGCTATTAGAAAGCATTTACATCAGGTAAGTTTATTGATTTCTTAAGCTTATTTCAATCATTATTTTAATTTCTTCCTGGGGTGGCAGTAGGGAAAGGGACCTTGACAGAGACCTGGGTTCTGATTCTTTTGTCAGGAGAACTTGTCTTTGAGCCTTAATCTCGGCATCTCATTTTCCTTTCTAATACATTGGGTTAACTTTTGTACCTAGAGTACCTTCATGTCTAGATGTTTTTGGGAATCACTGAAGTCATGCAGAAAAAGAAGTACCATTGAAGGCAGAAAAAGGAAGAGGAAGAGCGTGTGTGCTGAACCCGAAAATGGGGACAATGTCTTGGAACTGAAAACAGTTCCTTGAACCAAGGTCTTGGAACTGAAAACAGTTCCTTGAACCAAGGTCTGGGAACTGAAAACAGTTCCTTGGACAAAACAAGCACAGAGAGTAACCGATTTAAGATAGAGCTGGGAACAGAATAGAATGTTAGGACTAAAGGGAAGCATGCTAATAAAAACAAGAACCTTAATTTAGTTTAGGTGGCAAAAATTCATGCTTAGATACACAAAAGTTAATTATAGCTGGAACCCCAATAAAAGGGCTAAGCAAGCAGCCACTCGGTGCTGTGTATGCCTGAGTGAGCTGCAGCCCACTGTTCGTCTCATCAACCAGTCTGACGCCTCTTTGCTTGTGCCACCGAACTATCTCAATCAATATACCTGGAAATTTGTGACACACAATAAAATACTTCATAAGGTACTCTTACTTACAGTGGGTAAAATCATATAGCCCAAGCTATTTAACTTCATTAATAGCTTTAAAAGTCATGACCTAGAAGAAATCAAAATTGTTCTCAAACAATTTGAATTAAAGGTTATGTCTGGTACTTATTTTGTGATAATTATTTTCTCTGGCTTTGAGGAAAATGGGTTGAATTGGTTGTCTGTGATTTTCAATTAATCTATTTTTGTCTGTGTCCGTTTTGTACTTAACCATCCCGAAGGCAAGACCCTCCGTGTGGTCCACATGGAGAATGAAATCCACAGTCCTTCCCTTCACTGTGCTGACGAGGTACCATATGAGCTTGTCCCCTGACACTTCTCTGAGCTTGTGCCCTGGCTCGCTCCACTAACAGCTTCCTTGGCAACTTGTCCAGTACTGTGGAACCCCATTCTACCCTGAGTGAGAGGGCGGCCCCTGCAACACTCTGAGAGGGTCACCCTGCCTCATGTCAGAGGCTCCTCGTGTTGGAGAATCCAAGCAAAAGAAGGTACTGGACAAATGCATGCAACAGACATAGGTCAGAAGCGCTACCAGCGAGCCCCCGATTGATCTGCAACCCACCCCCCACCCCCACTATCTGAGGAGGGACCACCTGGTGCCAGAGGAACCAAGAAGTCAGGGACAAGCCTCCCTGGCTGTTTGGAAATAGGACATTTTTCATAGCACACATTTTCCTAAATATATCTCATTCATAATACCTTTTATTTGAGAACTTTACTAATGTTTTCTCTGTCTAAAAGGATCCACCATGAAATCTCCGGATGTCTACTCAAAAGCTGCCTTATCCAAGGGTCCTTCTCTGACCACTTGCTCCAAACCAGGGGTTCTTAACAAGGGGTCTGTGAGCTTGAATTGAAATTCAAAAAAACATTATTCTTGTGGGGATGTGTTGGTGCAGCTGTGATCCAGTTATTAAATAACACACAGTGTAGTGTGGACTTAGTAAGGGGTCTGTGGTTTTTCACCTGGCTGACAAAGGGGTCCATGGGAAAAAAAGGCTAAGAACCCCTGCACTAAACTAAGACCACACACTTTGTTGTTCTTTACTTCCTTGTCTGCTCTGCTTTTCTCTGTAGCAGCACTTGACATATTTCATACCTATTCAGTTACTTATGATCTGTCTTCTCATTAGCACGTGAGCCCCACTCCTGATACATTCACTTCATTCATTTTCTGTGTGTACTGGAGCCTCCTAGGTCCCTGGAGATCCAGCAGGAACTGAAAAAATTGTGAATGAATGAACGACTGATTCAGGGCATGGATGCCCTGCTGACCCCTGATTTGCAGCTCAGCAATTGGTGAGAGGGCAGAGCTTTTGTTTATAGGTTCAAACAGATCAGAGGTGGGAGCCAGGGGCTGGTACACATAGAATATGGACAGCAGTCCTGGAACGGGCTGAAATTAGCTGGAGAGA
>PVKH010004434.1:0-23369 GCA_004027955.1 Chaetophractus vellerosus
CTCGGAGAGGTCCCTGGGAACCGAACCCGGGGCTCCCATGTGGTACACCGGCGAGCTCTTTATCCACTGAGCTATCTAGCCGGGCCCTAAATTTTATTTTTTAACATTTTAAAACAATCTTTTCCAGTCTTATCCATAAAAGGTAGAATTCATGTAAGACTTAATGAGAAACACACTATGTTTAGCAAGACAGAGGTTTTTTTGTGTGTGTTTTTAAAGCAATTTTATTGAGGTATATTCACAAAGCATGCAATCCATCTAAAGTGTACTTTTGTTTTATCACAGAGTTGTACATTCATCACTGCAATCAATTTTAGAACATTTTCATTAATCAGAAACACCTAACTATTAGCAATCACCTCTCAAACCCTCTGTCCTTCCCTTAATCTAATTACAATAAGGCTGAATTTGAGTTTCACAGTGGTTCCTCTAGCACAGACATAAAACTAATATCCAGATTGTTTGGTGAAGACAGTTAAAATTAGTGATGAAATATTAAATAAGTACTTGATTTTCAGATTATAAATTGAACAATTGTTTGAGGCTTACAGGTTTACTTAATTTTATATATTTCATTTAACAATCCAATGATGTTTTCATTCAATGAGAATTATACTTGATTCTTTCATATCACATATAATAACTTGCTATAGAGAATATAAAGCAAATATCAAATATGTGCAATTATGACTTCATTCCATTGTTCAGTATTGTATTGATTTTCCTACTCTGTCTAAATCTAAGTAGCATATATTTGATCAAAAGCTACTATGAATAGCTCAGTAAAGTTGTCGGAGATATATATTGAGACATTGCTGAGATTTTAAAATTGTACTTGATCCCAAAGCATGTTATCTCAAATTGTTTATAACCTCTAGCTTTTAAAGCAAAGCTACTTATGATAATGTTACATTTTAATTAATCTTTGAAAATGGCTAATAGATCAATGACAGTCCAGAGGAGGAAAGAACTGTGTGTCTTTGAATAATATAAGATCACTTTACTAGTGATGTGATGGCTGCACTTAGTTTATAAAGAAAAGGCAGAATGTGGTTAAGAGGAAGACAGAAGATATTGAATGCTTGAGGATGAAGAGCAGGAAATGCAGCAAACAAGTGGATATTGCCTGTTATAATAGAACACAAAGAAATGTGATTACCAGACTGGGGGGGGGTATTTTTAGGAAGTAATAGGAATGCACAGAGTTAGGGGATATTATGGATAAAAGTTTATATCATTGCTGACTTAAAATTGTGTATTACACATAAGCAATGGTCCAGAGGGAAATGTGAATTTCCAGAGGTGGGAGGATGAGAAAATAAAGTTGAGATTGTGAGCAACCCATGGTCTGATAAGACAGCTCTTCATTCACACAGAGTGCAAAGGCTGAGCTTCAAGAAAGAGCAGAACTTAATTTTGACAATTTTATTCTGAGTCAATAGGAAAAATTGATAAAAATAACAAACTTACTGGTATCCAATTAGAAGATACATCATGGTAGAAGATGGTATTTTCAGTTTTGTACATATTGAGATTAGGATGATGGCAATACATCAAATGAATTAGATATCTAAAATCAAAGACACAGAAAAGTATGTGCTGCACTTGGAAGAATAGGTTGAAACAAGAATGGATGTGGTTACAGGAAAATTAGAAGAGGAGAAATATAGAATAAGTGGAAAGTAAACATGAAGAAAAGAACGAGTGCAGTGATGTAGTAAGGAGGCTCACAAGGATGAGCAGGTAGATAATTATGGTAAAGAAAAGGAATATCTACAGATAGTTTGATATAAAAATAAAATAACCCTACATAGATATAAGTGGTATAGATAATACAGATGTTAAAAATGGCAGCTATAAAGTTGGATATAGGTATAGATATAGGTAGAGCTCTGTGGATATGGATATAGATTACTTGGGCACAGGTTCAAATTTTCATAAGATAGGTCCAGTATATACACTTTATCCCAGTGTAATATCTACTCACTGTTTTACTTTCAAAAATGTCTATATTTGGATGATAATTTTTATGATCCCATTGGATAGAGATATGCATAACTTTAAGTATATCTATGTGTGTATGCACAATAGTGTGTAAGTTTCTGAGTATACCAAAGTATGTCTATATTTCATAAATAGATATCTAGGAAGAATTGTTTTTCTATGAATTATTCCAATTCTTCCTATGAAAACAATATAAGTAATGTGCTAATCAATTGCTTTTGTCAAAATTATGTCAGCTGTAAACATGTTTTATGACATAAAATCTTTCTAAGTGCTCCTTTAACCTCTGTATTTCTCAAGCTGTAGATGATGGGGTTTAACATTGGAGTGATAACCCCATACAGCATTGAGATGAGCCTGTCTCTGGCTGGGGAGTGATGACTAGAGGAAGGGCGGATATATGTAAATATTGCTGTGCCATAAAACAAACAGACCACCAGGAGGTGGGAAGCGCATGTGGAGAAGGCTTTGCGCTTCCCTCCAGCCGACTGGATCTTTAGGATGGCAGATATGATGTAGAAATAAGAAATAAAGGTTATCAGAAAAGCACCGATACCTAATATACCTCCTACCACTAAAACAAGCATCTCTGTCAGGTACGTGGAAGAACAGGAGAGCGCCACCACTGGCGGGATGTCACAATAATACTGGTTAACCTGGTTGGACTTACAGAAAGACAGGCGAAAGGTGAACACTGTATGCAGAAGGGAATTAAGAAACCCTGCTGCCCACGTTCCAGCTGTCATCTGGGCACAACGGGCCTTAGTCATGATGAGGGTGTAACGAAGGGGGAAACATATGGCCACATACCGGTCATAAGCCATGACAGAGAGAAGGAAAACCTCTGTCCCTGCCAGGGCCACCAGGAAATAAAGCTGCAAAGCACAGCCAACGAAAGAAATGCTTTGCTTCTGAATCAGGAGGTTCTCAAGCATCTTGGGAACAGTAGCGGATGGGCAGAATATGTCTAAGAGGGACAGATTTGCCAAGAAGTAATACATGGGTGTGCGCAGCTTTTTCTCAATTCCAATGGCGAGGAGAATGGTACCATTTCCTACCAAGGTGACCTGATAGATGAGAGCAAAAACCACAAAGAGAGGATAGCGCACCTCGGGGAGATCAGAGAGCCCTATGAGGATAAATTCATTCACCGTAGTAAGATTGTCGATGTCCATCTCTTCTTTCCACAAGGCTCTTTCTGGAGCAAATGAAATCAAAAGAGGTTAAGATAAAAAAAAAAAACTTAGGAGCCTAGTGATTAGGAACACTTGGAAAATAGTTTGGGATTGGTTGATGATGAATTGTATTAGTCCTATTTTATTACAAATTTCAGTTATTAGAATTATTGATAAAAACAGACAATGCAACTATAATATTTCTTGAAATATTCAAGCTTACTTCCTTACCAAGAAACATTGTTTATTCTTCCTTTGTATATGAACATTAAGATATTTTATTCACAAAAAGTATACCTTAATATAAATTAAAAACAAATTTTAAACAAAATGAATTTAGCCTATGTAATATAAATTATGGCTAGTTGATAATGTCTGCATGTGATCACAAAAACAGATATATTTGCTTATGTATGCAACTCACTTTCCCCTTAAAACTTAAATATTTGACAATATGGGGTTTCTAATTCTTATATACTCTCATTTACTCTTGTAAATTATACCATAATAGCCCAAATCATCAGAATACTTATGATTATTTACAAAAAACATTAATTTACTTGAAAGCCTGCAATTGATAATGTACATTTCTTGCAGCCACTTTAAAAACTAATATCTTGGTTTTTTATTTGTTTAAATTGCTTTTATGTTCCCCTATTTTTCCTTACATAGAAAATATAATATAGATATGTGTTTCCTAAAGAATGGCACATAAAAGAAAGGATTGACTATAAAGATAAAAAAGGAATATAAAAAGAAATTTAAAATCCATAGGCAGAAAACTTAAAGTTCAATTATCAATGATATAAAAAGATAAACAACACAGAAAAAAATCGCAACAGGGTTCCTTAAAGGATGTTTTTCTTTTTATACTTTGTGACTATGTGTTTTCACCTAACATTAACTATTTGGCAAATATAAAGAAAGCTTATAAAATAAAAAACCCAAGAATAGAGTTTTAGAGGTAGTTTTCCATAGAAGGTGAATGCAATTAAATTTTTTGAAAAATGTGAAATAATGTACAGAATGGTTATTTGCAGTTAAACGAGGTGTGCATGATATGTGCGTGCACACATGCAAACACAGATGGTATGTTACAAACTTGTAATTTATTCTGCTTTTTAAAAAAATCAAATCTTTATGATAGAAATGTCAAATTAAATTTATGTTTAGAAAATAAAATGCAAAATCAGTTGCTCTGGTTCCTCTACACTACCACTCACCCCTCATTTCTTTTACCTGGTAGAAATTCTTCATTATTTCTTAACTCAGATAAAACATATGTAATGTAATTTTTTTTCCACTAGAAATATTTAAATAGGAATTGCTGAGATTCATTGGAAAATGTTATTACTCTTTCCTTAACGACATTGTTACTATTACTATCCTTTCCTTTTCTTAAAGACTACCAGATCTGTGTCCCACTTGAGAGAAAACTCTTTTTAGTGATAATGTTGAAATAATGAAACTTTTCAAAGAAAATTATTATACAATGAACAAAGTCCTTAGATAATACTACTCAATGAACAAAAGTTTGTTAAACGAGTGAATGAATATTGAAGCAAAGGAATATCTGCAGTACTAATTCACAACACCTCAAATGTTTAAGATTCTACAAAGTATTTTATATTATATTTTATACTTTGAAAAGATAATAATGAATATAAAAATGAATGGCACTTTTCTATAAGAAACATTAATATTTTGAGAGAATAAATACAACTTTTATATTAAGTACTCATTTTCTTTTATACCCACACTTACTAATTGGACTTAATTTTTCTAAACAAGGATAATAAGAAATAAGTCAATACCTTACACCAGGTGGGATCTAGATCAGGCTACATGAACAACATATGTCCTCAAGAAATGAAAATACTTTTTACTTAAATTTCACATTAAATGTATAAATTTCTTAAGTCAAAATTCTGGTTTCAGCTCATAAAACTTATAATTTGCTCATGTGTAGAAGGAACTTATTTAATAAACCTCCCCTTTTGAAGCAAACATAATTAAATCTCAGTTATTTGCCATATAATTAGAAAAATAGAGGAGATGTTTTTGTTAACAATGTATTGCTTAGGAAAAGATTCTGTAACTTCCCTTATCAAACCAATGGATCAATAGCTTATTTGCTCTAGAAGCAAAAAGATCTTGTAAAGTTCAGTCTCCCAAACTGCTGTATGAGATTACTAGATGTAACTAAGCATATAAATACATGAATTATACATATTGAAGTCATATTTTTAAATAGTTACAAACAGTCAAACATTTAAGGAGTATCCAGAGCAAGGGGATGCTAGGATTACCCTTACATTGGAAATTAACTAGGAATTAAGCTTACTTATTTTATTTGTGTCAGTTACTTGTTTACATGTGGTCAACGGTAAATGTAACATAGATGAATCTTCTCCCTCAAACAAATAGTTACTTCAAGTTTCCACTATACAGAGAAAAAGAAAATTATTTCATTAAGCAAAATTATCACTAAAAATCTTATATCTCAAGATAATTCAAAATTTATAATTTAATACAACAATAACAAGAAAATCTTACATTTAAAATTTCTTTGGAAAATGGATTATTAAATTGTCTCTTAAAATACATTGCTAAAGAAGAGTTCTTTCATATGTGTTTAACCCATTGGATCAATAAGTGATAAACTAGTGGAAACAAAAAAGCCTTTCTAGGATGTAATCTCTCCCCTGATTTGTATGCCCTTGTCAATTATCTTAGAAATATAAATCAATAAAGGATCAGAAACATGCTTTAGATATAACAGAAATTTATATGCAATGGTATTGGTCACCCTTTTGTGGAATGAATGTTTCTTCAGACTGGAGCAATTTTCATAAATTCACTTAGCCACCCACTCTAATATTATTAAAATATATATATTACCTTACCTAATTAATATTTGATTTTAACAACTACCTTAAATATATAAATTCTTACACCACACCATATAAGCATCTTTACAAATATCTAATTCTTTTACCTTAAAAAATCCAAAATTTAGCAAAGAATTTTCTTGCTTCTCAGTTTCAGAGATTTCATTACCAATACAAGATTTCAACAAGATGAAAATAAAGTGATCTGGCAAAAAAAAATGCATCAGTTAAGAAAAGCAAACACCTCTCTTATATAGAGAGTTCATATTGGAAATTATTCTATAATTTATATTATGCCTCCTTTGCCCTTAGGAGAAGCAACAATTAAGAATCTTGAGGGAATATGCATCTTTTCTTGTTAAAACTGAAGTACTACCAACCTAATAACGGGTACTTATTTTATAAATAAACAATTTAATATTTTGAAAAATAAGTTTAAATTGTAGAAAAGTGACATTTTGTTTCTTTTAATGTCTTGAGTAAGATACAGGAGATTTTTTTTTTCAAGAATAGAATTGCTAGACAAAAGTAAATAATTTTATGTCATTAAGATATTTTTTCTGTAACAAATAAAATTTTCTCCAAAATATTATTAAATCAACTCACTATGAATTTTCATTTTTCATAATAGGTAAACATTAACACTATTTTTATTGCATTATTTCATATTTTATATTGTTAATATTATTTACTATACACCATGAAAATGGTGTTGTTACAATGCTTTAGTACCAAATGTGTGGGATTTTGATCTTAATTTAAAATTCAACTCCTAATATGATTTTCCAGCAGTGCATTGATTATCTAAGTCCTTGAAATTATCATAAATTAATTATTTTGCTTAAAATTACACATGCTTAAACATATATTTTAAGAACACAGGAGTTCAAACTAATTCTTTCTTTTCGTTACCTAATTGTTCTAACTAGAATTTCTACCACAATGTTAAGTAACATTGGCAAGGGTAAGCATCCTTGTCTTATCTCCAATCATAGAGGCAAACTTTAAGGCTTTCACCACAATATCATGTAAGCTGTCTGTTTTTGCTATTTGTCCCTTATCCTGTTGAGAAACGTTCTTTTAATCCAATCTTTAATCAAAAAAGGATGCTGGATTTTGTCAAATGTTTTTTGCTTCAATAGTGATGATCATGTAGATTTTTACCTTTGATTTCTTAAAGTGGTATATAAAGTTAATTGCTTTTCTTGTGTTGAACAGCCCTTGCATACCAGGGATAAAACCCAACTGATCAAGTTGTACAATAATTTTAATGTGATGTTGGATTTCAAGTATTTTGTTGAAGATTTTTGCATCAATATTCATAAGAGAAATTGGTCTATAATGTTTTTTTCTTGTATTGTCTATTCTTGGATTTGGTATTAGGATGATGTTGGCCTCATAGAATGAGGTAAGTAGTGTTCCTTCCTCTCCAATTTTTGGAAGAGTTTGAGCAGGATTTGAAATGAATACTTCTTCAATGATTGGCAGAGTTCATCTGTGAAATCATCTGATCTGAGTTTTTTCTTTGTTGGCAGGGTTTTGGTGACTGATTCTATCTCTTTATTTGTTTTTGGTCTGTCATCCACATATCTGATATATTTCAGGGCTTGAGTAGCATATGAACAATCTGAAGCCTATTAATCTCTGAAGACTATACTTAACAAGTAAGTTGAAAATAATAGGGTCAGGTAAAAAGTATAGATAAATTGTGATTAAGGAATTTATAAATAACTATACTATGTTATATTGAGTAAATAAATTTATATATATTCCTAGATAGGGCCTACTGAGGAGGTGTTGATTTCATAAGGCTGTATGGCTTGTCTATGGTTCCTGAACATCCCTGTGGACCTGAGGTGCACTATTTTTTGAGGTTTTTATTACTGTGGCAGTTGGTGAAGTCTGGCTGAAATCTGGATAGTTGTGACCTCTTGAATGACACCCTGTTTTACTTTGAAATTTCTTAGACATAAAAAACATATTTCACTTAGCATTTCCACCTCTTGATTAACTTCTTCTTCCAAATACATCACTCATTAAGGTATGGTAATAATCCCTTGTTAGAGAGGCTCATCTCTGGGAGTTCTGTCCCATGTTGGCCAGAAGGTTAAGCATTTATTTGTAGTGTGCCTCAGAGAGAGGCCATATTTGAGAAACAAGGTGGTTTTCAGGAGGCAACTCTTAGGCATTAATTATATTTAGGCTAATTTCATTATTACTGGAATAAAGTTTGTAAATGTAAGGCTTAAGATCAAGGGCTTAGCTTGTTGGTCTGTTTTCATTTATTGGGCAAGGTTTGTATAATCCAGAGATTCTGCCATCTTATTTTAGAAAGGAGCAGGAATTCCCTAAGAGAAACACAATATTTTGTTAGCTACTGTGGGGGCCTCTGTCTATCCAGAAAGCATACCTATGATGGGAAACCAGGATACCTTTACATCCCATGAAGTATCTAGCTATATAACTTTCAATATGTTCAAAAAATCAGGACACCTGGCAATATCTTATCTTTACCTTCTTACCAGGGTTATGTTATTTGGGAATTGGAACAGAGATCATATACATGCCTTCGTTCTTATATAAAATTTTTCACATAACTTTCAGAAAAGTCATAGAAGGAAAGAGAATAATGGACAAGGAAACTTGGCTGTTTCTGCAGCCTATAACATTTTTCAAAGAATGAAATATGCAACATTCCAAAATGCTACCCCATTTTTGATACTTAACATTGATAACTTTGTTACAATTGGTGCAAGGATGTTAAACTACTACTGTTAATTATGGTCCATATATTACTTTAGGAGCGTTTCCCCACATACACCACCCTTTTATGCATTCCCTGTACAAATGATGCAACTTTGTTATAGGTCCTGAGATAATATTCTTATATTTGTATTACTAACCACGATCTTCATTCACCACAGGGTTAACTGTGTTATACAATTACATGTTTTAGCCTCTGATTTTCCTTCTAGCAACTTATACACCCCAAAGTTTTCCCTTTCAACTATGTTCACAGACTTACCTCATCACTGTTACACTCACTCTATTGCTCTACCCTCACCTTTTTTCCATTTCTAAACCATTACAATTAACCTACTTATAAACTTTGTATAGATTAAATGTTGGCTTCTCATTCTCTACTCCCATTGTGTCTCCTGGGAACCTATCTTTTAGATTCTACCTCTGTCTATTTGCTTATAATATTTATTTATCAGCGATATCATAGAATACTTGTCATTTTGTGAATGGATTATTTCACTCATCATAAGATTCTTGAGGTTCATCCATGTTGTTGCATGTGTCAGTACTTCATTATTCTTCCAGCTGAAAAATATTCCATCATATGTGTATACCACATTTAGTTTATCCATTCATCTATTGGTGGACACTTGTGTTGACTCTATCTTTTGGCAACTGTGAAAATGCTGCTGTTGATAATAGGGTGCATATATCTGTTCATGTCCCTGCTTTCAGTTCTTTTGTATATGTACCTAGTAGTGGGAATGCTGGATCATATAGCAATTCTTACTTAGCTTCAAGAGGAACTACCAAACTCTCCTCCACAGTGGTTGCACTATTCTACATTCCCACAAGAAGAGAATGAGTGTTCCTACTTCAACACATACTCTCCAACACTTCTTTAGTTTTCTAATTTTTGATAGCCAGTCTAGAAGGTGTGAAATGATATCTCATTACAGTTTTGATTTGCATTTCCCTAATAGATAGTGATGAAAAACTTTTCTTGTGCTTTTAGCCATTTTTATTTCATCTTTTAAAAAATGTTGATTTATTACATTTGCCAATTTTTAATTTGAGTTGTTTTTTTATTGTTGAATTGTAGGATTTCTTTATATATACTGGATACTAGACCTTTATTGGATATCTGGTTTCCAAATATTTTCTCCCATTGTATAGACTGCCTTTTCACTTTCTTTACAAATTCCTTTTCAGCAGAAAAGTCTTTTTTTTAAATTTTGAGTAGGCTCCATTTATCTAATTTTTCTTTCATTGATTGTGCTGTGGGTGTAAAATCTATTAAATCACTACCAACCACAAGATATTGAAGATGTTTACTTACATTTTCTTCTTGGAGTTTTATGGTCTTGTCACTTATATTTAAGAATTTCATCCATCTTGAATTAATTTGTGTATAAGATGTGGGGTAGGATCCTCTTTCATTCATTTTAATATTTATATTCAGTTGTCCCTGCACCATAGTTGAAGGGATTATTTTTTCCTAGTTGAGGAAGCATAGCTCCCTTTTTAAATATCAGTTGGATGTAAATGTGTGGTCTATTTCTGATCTCTCAATTCTATTTCTCTGGTCAAAATGTTTAACATTGTGCAAATACCATACAGTTTTGATCACTGTGTCTTTGTAATATGTTTTTACATGTTTTTTCTTATTTTTAATTACTGCAATATAGTGGTGGGAAAACATTTTATGTAACAGGCAGATGGTAAATATTTTAGGTTTGGGACACCATACAATCTCTGTTGCAACTATTCAGCTCTGTCATTATAGCATGAAGTCAGACAGAGATAATATGTCAATGAATGATTGTGGCTATCTTTCAATAAAACTTCATTTAAATCAAGCAAAGGGCCAGATTTGGTTCATGGCTACAGTTTGCTAACTCTTGCTCTAAAACATAATTGACTTTATTTTTAATATATATATACTTTTAATATTTTCTAAAAGATACATAGATTACATAAAATCTTACATAAAAATATGAGATTCCCCACACATCACAATTTTCCCCACATTAATAACTTCCTTCATTACTGTGGTACATTCATTGCAAATGGTGAACATATTTTGGAGCATTGTCATTGAGGATGGATTATAGTTTACATTATAGTTTATACTCTCTCCCACTCAATTCTGTAGGTTATTTATAATGGCTTGTATCTGTAATTGCAGTGTCATCCAAGTTCCAAAAGTGCCCCCATATTGCACCTCTTTTTCCCTCTCACTGCCTTCAGCACCTCCAGTGGCCACTGTCTCCACATCAATGATATAATTTCTTCCATTGCTAGAATCACAATAAGTCTATAGTACAATAACAGTAAGTCCACTCTAGTCCATATTTTATTCCCCAATCCTGAGGATTCCAGGATGGTGATGCCCACTCCACCTCTAACTGAGAGTGGGCTTTGAATCCATATGGCTGATGGATGGGACTTTCTCGCTTGCAGTTCTAGGCTCTCTCAGTTCCTTCATGTGGTGGTTGTCCATCCTCATCTCCTTGTTAGTTTTATTCTGGGTGAGACCAATGAACTGGAGAGTATGTGTTGCAACTCTGCTAAGGCTTAGGGCCCAGCTGGTATATGGACAGCCCAGAGATTCAAGTATCTTGGGTGTAACCTACCAACTCCAAAACCAACTACAGGTTCAAGTAAAAGGGACAGAAAAAGCATGTGTAGAAAAGTCACATGTGAGTCCAGCACTGTCAAACTCAGGAACACAAACTCTAAATTAGGGTCCTCTGGCAAAGCACCAAACTCTAGAGCTATCTGCCATGACAGTAGGACCTGGGTGTCTCCAGAGCCCTCAGGAATCCTACTATTTGGGGGTAATATCTACTTTGGCCATCTATGCAATCCTGCTGAGAATGCATAAGTGTTACCTCTGGTATGACCTCCTGACTGACTTTGAAGTGTCTTAGCCATATAAACTAATGTGTCTTTACCTTTTCTCCCTTTTATTCAAGGTATTTTTCTAGGTGCATCACCAGCACGTGCTTGGTATTAATCCCCCAGTGCCAGGGAGGTTCATCCCCAGGAGTTGTGTCCCATGCAGGAGGGAACATAATGCATTTATTTGCTGAGTTTGGCTTAGAGATAAGGCCAACATAGTGGCTCTCAGAACATAAGTCTTAGGCACTCTACAACACTAAGCTAAGTTGCAGTTTCAAGAGCAAAGGCTCATAAGCATAGTCATCAATATCAAGGGCCTATCAATGGACCACCCTTCTTCACTAGTCATTGTCCCTGTACTTGGGGCATTGTTGCTGTTACATTAGGGAATGTGGTAGAGCTCCCCAGGATGGGAATTTGATATTCTTTCGGTTATTGTGTGAATCTCTACCATCTGTGGGAATGTCCCATGGACATGTGAATACATTTATATACCTTAAAAGTATGCCAAGGTGAACTTCCTCCCATGTATCCCCCATCACTGACAGCCCTCACCAATGATACTCCCCTGCACAGTTGTAACCATTCTGTGGTCTAAAACTTCTTCAAAGATAAAGTCAAGAACATCACCAAATACAATTAATAGGAAAATGAAATGATAAAGATAGGTTTAAACATAAGAAATAAAATACATAATAATCTTGAAAACTATAACTAAAAATGAAAAAATTGGGATATTAACAAATAATAAAAAGTATTAAAATATTTTTTGACATTTTGCCTTACATCACTGTAATATCTGTTGTCCTGTATCTACAGTTACATTTTCTTCCACTTCTTCCCCAGTGTCTTACTTTTTTTCATTTTGTTTTCAAAGAAGTTTTAGGTCACAGTAAAGTCACATACAGACTATAGGGAACTCCCTTATACCCAACATCCTCCCCCCTTTCCCCCTTCCCATATTAGTAAACTTTTTATGTGTGGATGGTACACTTGTTACAAATGATGTAAAAAATTGAAACATAGCTACTAATCATTGTCAATGGTTTACATTATGGTTTACATTTTAGACCATACACTTTCATAAATTTTTGCTGAAATTTAACATGGCCTGTATCCAACATTGGAAGATCATGCAAAACACTTGCATTGTCCCTTAAAAATGCCTCCTCCATCTCTTCTATTCCTCCCTCTCCCTCCCCTTGGGGCCTACAGTGGCCACCAGGCTTCACTCCGTGAAGGACAATATTCATAGTTACTTGCAACAACACTGAGGGCTTAATACACTGGTTTGTCCTCTCCTATTAGAAACCACACCTGCACTCAATAGACACCCACTCCTCTGTTGTAGATAATATCAGGCCTCCCTAGGATGGGAGTCCAACTCCTTCCTGCTCATTATGTGTCTCCACCCACTGATACAAAACACTATGACAAAATGATCACTCACACATTCTCTAGAAGACTGCCCCAGGTGTGCCCTGTCCAAAATGCTCCCCCATCCAACACCCTAAACCAGTAATCCTTCCTTGTCATATTGACAAAAGAGCTTTCCCAATATTGTAGCTTCAACCACATACCCAACAATCCCTAATGTTCAGCAGCCCCTTCCCCTAACCCTCCTCCCAGTTCCATGTACTGTCCAACTCACCCTCCCAGTCTTAATCCCCTGTCAAATTTGTACCACACAACCCAATAGTATCACTACAAATCTGTCTTATCCCTTCACTGCACAACTACTCACTTCCTCCTTAGCACATATTTCACCCATATGGGCATAGGCTCACAACCTTTTTCTCCCTATCTATTTCCTTTAAAGCTATCTATCTTCTAGGCTTTAGCTCCCTGAGTGTGCTTGATTTGCTTAATTCATATCAGAGAGACCATGTAATATTTGTCCTTCAATGTCTGGCTTGCTTCACTCAACATAAGGTCCTCAAGATTCACCCATGTTATCCCATGTGTTATTACTGTATTCCTTCTTATTGCTGAGTAATATTCTATTGTATGTATATAGCACATTTTGTTTATCCATCTATTGATGGGCATTTGGGTTGATTCCAACTTTTGGCGATAGTGCATAAGGTTGCTATGAACATTTTCATACATATATCTGTTCATGTCCTTGTTTTCAGGTCTTCTGGGCATATACCCAGCAGTGGAATTGCTATATCATATGGCAGAACTATAGTTAGCTTTTGAGGAACTGCCAAACTACCCTCCACAATAGCTACATCATACTACATTTCCACTAGAAGTAAATGAAGTTTCCCACTCCTACACATTCTCTCCAACACTTGTATTCCTCTATTTTTTTAATGGATGACAGTCTAATGGGTGTATGATGGTATCTCATTGTAGTTTTGATTTGTAGTTCCCTAATAGCCAGTGATGATGACCATCATTTCATGTACTTTTTAGCCATCTGTGTTCCTTCTTTGGAGAAGTGTCTATTCAAATCACTTACCCAATTTTTAATTGGGTGGTCTGTTTATTTTTGAGATATAGGATTTCTTTATATGTGCTGGATATTAGGCTCTGTTCTGATGTATGGTTACCAAATATTTTCTCCCATTGGGTAGGCTGCCTTTTCACTTTCTTGACGGACTCCTTTGAGATGCAAAAGGTTTTAATTTTGTGGAAGTCTCATTTATCTATTTTTTCTTTCACTGCTCATGCTTTGGGTGTGACATTCATGAAGCTATTTCCTATTACAATGTCCTTTAGATGCTTCCCTACATTATCTTCCAAGGTCTTTATGGTCTTGGCTCTCATATTTAGACCTTTTTATTTCTTATGAGGAAAAGATGCATTTGTACATCTGCAATTTTTATAAACAATTTATTGAAGAATATCATTCATACATTAACATACATAAACTATAAGTGTTCAGTAAACATCGTGAACTTACAAAACAAACATGCATGACATCATACAGGGCTCCCACACACCACTCCCCCAAAACACCCTGCATTGTTTTGAAGCATTTGTTAGCAAATCATGAAAGAGCATTGTCACAAAGTAATACTACTAACTATAGTCCGTATCTTCCCCCCTATACATTTTTTAATGATTTATTTATTTATTTAATTTTATCCATTTCTGCCCTCCACCCCCCCCTGCCCATTTTTGCTGTTTCTGTGTCCATTCACTCGGCAACTCTCTATGTCCATTTCCTGCCCTCTCTCCTCATCCTTCTCCTATCTTCATTGGGATTCAATCTTTGGAATCTCTGATGTGAGAGAGAGGCATCCTACCGCCTGTGCCACCTTAGTTCCTGGTTTTTCAGTGCATCTCATCTTGACTCTCCCTTGTGTCACTCTCCTGTTACATCTTGCTGCATGGCATATGGGGCCTGGCAGCTCACCCACTCATGGCATCTGGTGGCACACCCATGCATGGGGCCTGGCAGCACACATGCAGATGGGGCCTGGTGGCACACCCACATATGGGGCCTGGTGGCCTATGCACCTTCTATATTCCTTCTATATTTTTCTTTTTTAAATTTTTACCAGGAGGTCCCAGAGATTGAACCCAGGTCCCTCCATATGGGAGACAGATGCCCAACCACCCAAGCCTTGTTGGCCCCCCTACTATATCTCTTAAGGTTGACCAAAGATACCCAAAGTTACAGTCTTTTTCCATACAGGATGGTCATATAATAAATCAGGCTTAGTTTTTCACCAGAATTCTAAAAACCAGACCTGAGGAGAAAAACTAGGTCTGGGGACACATGCATGGTTTCTAATATAGCGAATGTTTAGCCTACCCTGATTATCACAAAATCAGGTCAGCGAGAATATTTGCATATATTTAGATCTTTATTCTATCTTGAGTTGATTTTTGTATAAGGTGTGAGATGGTGTTCCCCTCTCATTTTTTTTTTTTTGGATATGGATATCCAGTTCTCCAAGTACCATTTTTTGAAAAAGCCATTCTCTCTCAGTTGAGTGGGCTTGGTAGAATTGTCAAATATTAGATGACTGTAAATGCAAGACTCTATATCAAAACTCTCAATTCAGTTCCATTGGTCAGTGTGTCTGTCCTTGTGCCAATACCATGCAGTTTTGACATACTGTAGCTTTATAGTATGTTTTCAAGTCAGGTAGTGTGAGTCCTCTGATTTCATTTTTCTTTTTCACTATATCTTTGGCTATTTGGCATCTCTTGCCCTACCCAATAAATTCCATAGTTTTTCCAATTCAGTAAAAAAATAATGCTGTGTTGATTTTTATTGGGATTGCATTAAGTCTAGGGTTAGTTTGGGTAGGTTAGACATCTTAATGATATTTAGTCTTCCTATCCACAGACAGGGAATATTCTTCAATTTGTTTAAGTCTTCTTTGATTTCCTTTAACAGTGCTGTGTAGTTTTTTGTGTATGTCATTTACATATTTAGTTAAGTTTATTCCTAGATTTTTTATTTTTTTAGTTACTATTGTAAATGGTATTTTTTCTTTATTTCCTCCTCAACATGCTTATTATTGGTGTACAGAAATGCTACTGACTTTTGCACATTGATATTATAATCTGCAACTTTACTGAACTCATTTATAAGTTCTAAAAGTTTTGTAGATTTCTCAGGGCTTGGGTTGGGCAGTGCATGCTTGACAGGATAGGGTGGGGAGGATGAGTTGGATGGTCAAGGGAAGTGAGGGGAGGGTTGGAGGAAGGAGCAGGTATACACTGGGGATAGGTGAGTATGTAGGTGAAACTACAATGTTGAGAAAACTCTTCTGACAATATGACAAGGAAGGGTTACTGGTTTAGGGTATTGGATGGGGGAGGGCATTTGGGACAGGGCACACCTGGAGCAGTCTTCTAGAGAATGTGTGAGTGATCATTTTTTCATAGTGTGTTATATCAGTGGGGGGGGGGACCCACATAATGAGTAGGAAGAAGTTGGACTTCCATACTGGTGTGGCCTGATATGTTCTCAAATAGAGGGGAGAGTGTCTCTTGAGAGCATGGCTGGTTTCTAATAAGGGAGGACAGACTAGTCTGTCAAGTGCTCAGCATTGTAACAAGTATCTATGAATATTGTCTTTCAAGTAGTAAAGACTGGTGGTCACCATGGGCCCCAAGTGGAGGGGGAGGAGGAATAGAGTAGATGGAAGAGGCATTTTTAGGGGCAATAGAAGTGTTCTGCATGATCCTGCAATGATGGATACAGGCCATGTTAAATTTCATCAAAAATTTCTAAAAGTGTATGGTTTAAAATGTAAACAGTAATGTAAACCATTGGCCATGGCTAGTAGCTATGTTTCAGTATTTTTACATCAGTTGTAACAAATGTTCCATCCAAATGTAAAAAGGATATTAATAGGGAAGGGGGAAATGAGAAAGAATTTTGTATATATGTGAGTCCCCTATATTCTGCATGGAATTTTACTGTTACCTAAAACTTCTTTGAAGACAAAATGAAAAAATTTAGACACTGGAAAAGAAATGGAAGAAAATACCACTGTACATACAGGACAACAGATATTAAAATGATGAAAGGCAAAATGTCAAAAATTTTTTTTTAATGTTTTCCTTGTTTTTAATACCCTTATTTTTATTTTACTTTATTTTACTTTTAGTTTTTCTAAATTATTATGTATTTTATCACTTATGTTTAAACCTATCATTATTATTTCATTTTTCTGTTGATCAAATTTGGCAATATTCTTTCCTCCATTTTTGAAGGAGTTTTGGGCCACAGAAGGGTTACAACTGTGGCAGAGGAGGGTCATTGGTGTATGGTATCTGTAATGGGGGATATATGGGAGGAAGTTCACCTGGGCATACATATAAGGTATATAATTATGTTCAAATGTTCATGGGGGATTGCCACCATGGGTGGAGATTCATACAACAGCCGAACAATTATGAATTTCCATCCTGGAGAGCTCTGCCACATTGTTGAAATAGCAACAATCCCCCAAGTTCAGGGGCAATGACTAGTGAAGAAGGATGGCCCATTGATGGGCCCTTGATATTTATGGCTATGCTTATGAGCCTTTTGCTCCTGAATTTGTAACTTAGCCTAGTGTTGTAGGGTGCCTAAAAGTTACCTCCAGAGGCTCAAATATGGCCTCTTTCTAAGCCAAACTCATCATAAAAATGCATTACCTTCCCCCCAGAGTGGGACATGACTCTCAGGGTGAATCTCCCTGGTACTGGGGGATGACTAACAAGCACTAGCTGGTGATGCAACTGGAAAAATACCTTGAATAAAAGGGGGAAAATGTAAAGACAAATGAGTTTAGATGGCAAAGAGACTTCAAAGTGAGTTGGGAGATCATCAGAGATGTAAAGTTTATGCATGTCTCAGCAGGATCTCATAGACAGCCAAAGTAGATTCTACTCCAAATAGTGGGGCTCCTGAGGGCTCCAGACACTCAGGTCCTACATTCATGGCAGATAGCTCCAGAGTTTTGTGCCTTGCCATTAAGCCCTACTTTACAGTTTGTGCTCCCAAGTGTGACAGAGCTGGACTCAGATGTTACTTCTCTACACATGACACATCTGTCCCTTTTCCTTGAACCTGTAGTTGGTGCTGGAGTTGGTAGGTGTACACCCAAGAGACTTGAATCTCTGGGCTTTCCATATGCCAGCTCGGCCCTGAACCTCAGCAGAGTTGCAAAACCTACTCTGCAGTTCATTGGATTCACCCAGGACAAAAGTAACAAGGAGGTGAGGGTGGACAACCACCAAACCAAGGAACTGAGAGAGTCTACAACTGCAGGTGAGAGAGTCCCATCCATCAGCCATATGGGATCAAAGCCTACTCTCAGTTAGCAGTGGAGTGGGCATCACCATCCCAGAATCCTCAGAAATGGGAAATAAAATATGGACTAGAGTAGACTTGCTGTTATTCAACTATAGACATATTGTGATTCTAGCAATGAAAGAAATTATATCATTGATGTGGAGACAGTGGCCACTGGAGGTGCTAAAGTCAGGGAGAGTGAAAAAGATGTGTAATATGGGGACATTTTCAGGACTTGGAGTTGACCTGAATGATATTGCAATGATAGATACAGTTCATTATATATCTTGCCATAACCTTCAGAATTGAGTGGGAAAGAGTGTAAACTACAGTGTAAACTATAATCCATACTTAATGGCACTGCTCCAAAATGTGTTCATCATTTGCAATGAATGAACCTCAATAATGAAAGAAGTTGTTAATGTGGTGAAAAGTGTGAGTTGCGGGGAGTAGGGCATATGGGAAATGCTTATACTTTTCATTTTATGTTATCTAAGTATCATTTAAAAATAAATAAAAATACATTAAAAACACAATAGTGGCAATGTTCATTTGTCAAATATCTCAGGTGAGGGTTACTGCTGAAGGGTGTCAGGGGTAGGGGGCTATGTGTGATAGAGTACACCTGGGGAATGCATCTCTGGAATATGAAAATGTTATCTCAGTGGGTTGAGATCTACACAATAAAAAGGAAAGTATACAAGGCCCATTTGGAGGAGTCCTGCTATTTTCTCAATTTTAGAAGAGCAAGAATATTTCAAGAACATGGCAGTGCCTAATAAAAGATAACAGACCACTATTTCAAACCCTCAATATTAATGCATGTAACTATGAACCTTATTCTTCAAAAATTGAAATTTATTGGTTACCATAGTTTCTGAAGGGAAGGGGAAGGGCAGTTTTAGGGCATTGGAATTGTTCTGCATGATCTTGCAATGATGGATACAAGCCACTTTAAATTTTGTCAAAACCTATAAATGTGTATGCTGCAAAATGTAAACCATAATGTAAATCATTGACCATGGTTAACACCAATGCTTTAATATTTGTTCATCAATTTTAACAAAGATACCATACACATGTAATATAATAATAATAAGTGAGAGTGGGGGAATAGCATGAAGTTGGGTATAAGGGAATCCCCTGTATTATCCATGTGACTTTTCTGTAAACTAAAGTTTTGAAGATAAAGAAAAAAAAAAGACCCTGAGGGGAATATACAGAAGAAATTGTCAATGTACATAAAAGACAATAGATCTATGGACCATCCTCCTTAGATCTTTTGGCTTTTATGTAAAGTGATGGGCCCTTGATATTGATGACTATGTTTGTGAGTCTTTGCTCTTGAAATTGAACATCTAGCCTAGTGTTGGGGAGTGCCTAAGAGTTGCCTCCTGAAAGCCTCCTTGTAGGTCATATGTGGCCTCTTTCGAAGCCAAACTCAGCATATAAATGCATTACCTCCCCCCCCTAGCGTGGGACATGACTCCTGGAGATGAGCCTCCCTGGCACTGAGGGATGACTACCAAGCACCAGCTGGTGATGCAACTGGAAAAAAACTAGAATAAAAGTGGGAAAAAGCAAAGACAAATGAGTTTATATGGCTAAGAGACTTCAAAGTGAGTCAGGAAGTCATCCCAGAGGTAACGCTTATGCACATCTCAGCAGGGTCTCATAGACTTCCAAAGTGGACAACACCCCAAATAGAGGGGGTCCTGAGGGCTCTGGAGACACCCAGGTCCTATGTCAGGGCAGATAGCTCCAGAGTTTTGTGCCTTGCCAATGGGCCCTACTTTGAAATTTGTGCTCCAGAGAGTGATGGAGGTGGACTCAAATATGTCTTCTCTGCACATGGTTCATCTGTCCCTTCTATTCAAACCTATACATGGTGCTGGAGTTTGTAGATGCATATCCAGAGACTGGAGTTTTTGGCTGTCCATGGGCCAGCTGGGCCCAGAATCTTGGTGGAGCTGCAGCTCCTACTCTACAGCTCAAAGGACTCACCCAGGACATGTGGCAGGGAGATGATGATGGACAACAGCCATACTAGGGAATGGAGAGAGTCTGCAGCTGCAGGCAGGATAATCCCATTCATCTTCCCTATGGGATATAAGCCCTCTCTCAATTGGAGGTGGAGTGGACATCACGATCCCAGATTCCTCAGGATGGGGGGAAGAGCTATGAACTAGAGTGGACTTACTGGTATTCTATTATAGACATATAGTGATTCAAGCAATGGAAAAAATTACAACATTGATGTGGAGCCAGTGGCCACTGGACACTCTGGGGGCAGGGAGAGAGAAAAGCAGTTGTAATGCAGGGGCTTTTCAGGACTTGGAAATTGTCCTGAGTGACATTGCAATGACAGATATATGCCACTTTATATCATCATAAAACATGCAGAACTGTGTGGGAGAGAGTGTGGTCTACAATGTGAACTATGGCCCATGCTTAATGGCAAAGCCCCAGGATGTGTTTATCCATTGCAGGTTATGTGCCACACTAATGAAGGATGTTTTTGTGGGAGGTAGTGGGAAGTGTGGGACGTGGGGCATATGGGAATCCCTATATTTTTTGTGTAACATTTATGTAATCTAAGTATCTTTTTAAAAAACTACTATATATAGGGATATATTTATAGTCTATGATAGAATACCAGTAAGGCCACCCTAGTCCATTGTTCATTCCCCAATCCTGAGGATTCTGGGATGGTGCTGTCCACGTCACCTCTAAGGAGAAGGGGCTTCAGTTGCATAAAGCTGATGGATGGGATTCTCTTCCTTGGAGTTGTAGGCTCTCTTATATCCTTGGTATGGTGGTTGTCAATCCTTACATCCTTTTTAGTTGCCCATGATGAGTCCAATGAACTGGAGAGTAGGTGTTGCAACTCTGCTGAAGCTCAGGGACAACCTGGCACATGGACACCCCAAAGGTACTAGTGGCTTGGACAAATACCTACAAACTCCAGTACCACGTATAGGTGTAAATAGAAGGGAGAGATGAGCCATGTATAGGGAAGCCATTACTGAGTCCAACTCTGTCACTCTCAGGAGCACATACACCAAAGTACTCCCTCTTCTTAATTGGGAGGTTTTTGATGACCAAGTCTATCTCTTTACTTGTAATTGGACTGTTGAGTTCATCAATTTCTTCGTTCGTCAGTGTAGGCTGCTTGTGAGTTTCTAGGAATTTGTCCATTTCCTCTAAATTATCATTCTTGTTGACATATAACTATCCTTTTATGATACTCTTTATTTCTGTGGGGTCAGTAGTGATATTCCCTTCCTCATTCCTTATTTTGTATATTTGCATCTGCTCTCTCTTTTTCTTTGTTAGTCTTGCTAAGGGTTTGTCAATTTTATTGATCTTCTCAAAGAACCAGCTTTTGGTTTTATTTTTTCTAGTGCTTTCTTATTTTCTATTTCATTTAGTTCTGCTCTAATCTTTGTTATTTCCTTATTTCTACATTTTTGGGGTTAGTTTGCTGTAGTTTTGCCAATTCATACAGGTGTGTACTTACATTTTCAACTTTAGCTCTTTCTTCTTTTTTAATACATGCATTTATGACTATGAATTTACCTCCCAGGACAGCTTTGGCTGCATCCCATAGGTTTTGCTGTGTTGTCATTTTCATTCATTTCAAGGTAGTTAGTGATTTCTTTTGAGATTTCCTCCTTGACCCACTGTTTGTCTAAAAGTACATTGTTTAATTTCCTTATCTTTATGCCTAATCTGTTCTCTGGACTTTAGTGATTTCCAGTTTCATTCCATTGTGATCAGAGAAATTACTTTGTATTATCTCAATCTTTCTGAATTCATTGAGAGTTGTGTTCTGTGGCTTAGCATGTGGTCAATCTTGGAGTATGATCCATGTGCATTCGAGAAGAATGTATATCCCACTGTATTTGGGTGTAGCAGTCTGTATATGTCTATTAGGTCCAGCTCCTCTAATGTATTATTCAGAGTCTTTGTGTCTTTATTGATTCTCTGTTGAGATGTTCTGTCTAATGGTGATAATGGTGTATTAAAGTCCCCCACTATAATTGTAGAGGCATTTATGTCTCCACTTAGTCTCTTCAGTGTTTGCCTCATGTATTTTGAGGTGCCCTAATCACATGCATGAATGTTTATAATTGTTCTTTCTTGAAAGATTACCCCTTTTAATAATATATAGTGTACATCTTTGTCTCTTACAATAGTTTTGCATTTAAAGTCTATTTTGTCTGATATTAGTATAGCTACTCCCACCCTTTTTTGGTTATTTTTTACTTGTAAAATTGTTTTCCAGGCATTAACTTTCAGCCACTTGAATCCTTGGGTCTAAGGTGGGTTTCTTGTAGACAACATATAGATGGGTCATATTTAATTATCCATTCTGCCAATCTGCATCTCTTGACCGGTGAGAAATCAAGACATTTCTCACATCAGCCATATTTTCTTTGTGTTTATGTATGTCATTTGTTGTTTTTATTTCTGTTTTTGCCTTTTAACTGTTCTTACACTCTCCTCCAACTCTCTCTCTCCTGTTTTTTCCTTTCAACCTGTTGAACTTTCTTTAGCATTTCTTGAAGGAGGGTTGCTTATTGGCATACTCTCTTAATTTCTCCTTATCTGCGAATATTTTGAACCCTCCATCATTTTTTAATGTCAGCTTTGCTGGATAGAGAATTCGTGGCTGGTAGTTTATTTCTTTGAATACCTTGACTATGTCATACCACTGTCTTCTTGCTTCCATGGTTTCTGATGAGAAATCAGCACTTAATCTTATTTTTTTTTTAAAGATTTATTTATTTTATTACATATCTCCCCTTCCCCCCGCTGCGGGGACGCGCTGAGAGTGGTCACTGCGCAGGCGCGGCTTTCCCCGCTTGTGGGCGGTCTCTGCGTCCGTTCACGGCC